>JAZHYW010041102.1:0-11038 GCA_037355805.1 Ixodes ricinus | reverse complement strand
TAGTCTGCCTCAACGGGTGACTTCAGCTGTAGATGAGCAATTTAGCCAGTGCGGTACAACCGGCCTCTTTAACGTGTACCACGCAGTAGTGGTACACGACCGCACGCCGGTCGCGATGCTCATCCAGATCGAAACGGGCAGGGTGGGGATTGAACCCAGGATCCCTGGGTTCCTGCAGCGCGAGCTTTCGTTCCACAAAAGGGTCCCTAACAGCCGTGCTAATGGTGCTACTGGAACGATAAGAAAGAAACCGGTCGGCTCAAGCAGACAGAATGAGACACCACGAGCTGCAGGCTTCGGCGACCGAGTGGCGCTCGGCGGCGCTAGCATCGAGCGATGTCCATTACAGTTTTCTTGTCCCGCAAATATTGTAAATAAAATATGTTGGGTAATATGTACCTTGTTCCTACATAATCTTATGTACAATATTTACGGGAGAAATATTTGGATAACTGATTAACTAAAACATTTAAAAAATAATATTTGTGTGCATAATGTATAGTTGGGAAATTTACGCTCGACCTCATAATATGTGTAGCCTTGACGTGGAATTTTGATTGAAAAAGTCGTAGTGGGCGTAGGCTACGGTGGCGCTTTTAATCAAAATTTCGCGTCACGAATAAACTATAAGGTGGGTCCATTCTCCAACTAGATTAAACCCCAAAGAATTAAAACGTTTCAGTTAGCTAACGAATAAACCAATATTGAATATTTAAAAAAAAACCTAAGGCAAAGTTTTTTGTGTTTTCTGTTGAAAGCCGAAGCGATAGCCTGTTTTAAGTGGCCTCATGTATCCTTTCTACAGGGTATTTTTTGTTTTGTATTCTTAAGCTTTACAGATTTGTTTAAAAAAAAGCCGTGAAAGCAACACCAAGTACGTAGTTTTGGCCGCAAAAACTAGCGCTAAGGTATTGTTTTCTTGTTTTTTTCCCGGGGTCGCACCGGCGGCGACTATTGCAGCCATTTTGGCTTCCAATGAGTCGATTTCTCGATCCATCTCTGCGCCCGCGGTCCTGCTCCCCAGTGGCCGCGGCGCGATCATGGCCTCCGAGATCCCGACTCGCGCGTCGGAATCTCGGAGGCCATGGCGCAATACTTCCTCAATACTTCCCTCCATCCAACAAAAGAGGCGAGGCGGTGGCTTCGCGCCGCGACCACCGAGGAGCAGGACCACGGGCGCAAAGATGCGCTCCGATAAGAAACCGAAACCTAAAAAGCGTCCAAACTGAGCGTTTTTTTTTTTTTCAGAACGCCGTAAAATGCTATTGCTGCCTTATACCTTTCTAAAAAGAATTGACTCAGAGTTTTTTTATGACGCTCAGTAAGTTTCTAATTGGAACTATATGTCTATTTTCACTAACTCAAATGATAATTAACAAATTTTACTTAGTTAGCCGACTGGTGGTTAGCCCCTTATATCCCCCTGGCCGTATAACTCGCCGGCAAAAACCGCGTAGGTGTAACTTTTACGGCTCTTTTGAAACCAATATGTAAAGCATTAAAAAAAAACTGTAGATGGGAAACTGTTTGAAGGCGAGCGTTTCGGAAGAGGAACAAGACAAACTCCTATTGGCTGCAAAATATGATGTCATCACTGATGTCGCTTTCGTCACCGGAAGTGACGCAAGAGGAGTGAGAAAAAGTTCACCTCATGTCGTTTCATCAGTCCGCAACTTGGCAAACGGTGAAGGCTACGGTCCTAGTCAGCCAGTTAGCGCGCCAGAACAGGCAGGAGAGTGGGAAAGCTTAAATATTTCCAACTCTGATTGAGGGTTGCGGAACCCGGAATATGTTATTGCTCCCTACCCAGTTGCTCCCTACCCGTCACTGCTCCCTACCAGTTGCTCCCTACCCGTCACTGCTCCCTACCAGTCGCTCCCTACCCGTCACTGCTCCCTATCAGTTGCTCCCTACCCGTCACTGCTCCCTACCAGTTGCTCCCTACCCGTCACTGCTCCCTACCAGTTGCTCCCTACCCGTCATTGCTCCGTACCCAAATTGCTCCCCACCCGAAAAAAAAAAATCCGTGTTTTGGCGCTTACATTTTTGTTTAGTTGGGACCGCCCTTTGAAGGGACACTGACTGGGTATTTATGCTCGCCGAGGTTTGTATTTGAACATGACCGACAGGACACCAGCTACCCATAACAGAATTTGCGGCTCGAAATTCGTGTTCTTTCGCCCGAAAACCGCCGATCGGGAATTGGCCGGTTTCAGGCGCCTCCACTCTCTTTCCCACGGTCACGTGCCGTTCAAACTGACATATACCAAATATATTCAGATATAAGTCGTGGGTCATCTAAGATTTCCATTCAATATTAAAAAAATTTTAAAAAAGAAGATAAACCCCTTTTTTTTTGTGGCTTCCAAATTGCTGCAAATACGTAGATCGAAAATAAAAACTGTTGCACGGATCACAGGAAGTAGATGCACACGTCATTCGTATGTTTAACTAATTTAAACGCAGGCATAACTAATTTAAACATTCACGAGGTTTCTTCTGGCATTTTTACACACGACAGAAGTGACCTTTTACCTATTTTCTGTTTTACAACATTCCTTAAAAAAGCAAACTCAACGTAGCTGTTACAGTTACAGAAAAATAGACGAAGATTCTTTGACAAGTTTCGGGATTTCATCACTGCCATCGATTTGAACAGTGAAAATGTTGAACACGACCCAATTATCCCGTACACTAGCTTTTTTGAAACATTTTAAGTATGTTATGACACGGACTTCCCACTTAAACTGATGAACAAAAGAAAAGATAGATTGAGCAACCTTTGGATGACCAATAAGTTATACGCACACATAAAAAAATAATTAAAATCTAACGATTTTTTTAATGCAGAGATCAAGATATATTAGCAGCATACAAAATGTACAAAAATAAACTAACACCTGATTTGAAAAAAAAATAATAAGGCTCCTCTCTACGCTGTGAAGGTGCTTGGCCAGCGAAGCTGTGGTATCACCTGCAACGATTGCCTACTTTCTATGGCAAACGCCACAGGTGGTGCTCCACTCTTTGACGTAGCTTCCGCCCGATCCAAAGGGCTCAGCCGAATTCATCCATCCATTCATCCCAGAGAACTTCCGGTTTATAAGAAAAAAATGAACTAAGGCCACCGTAACACCGCTGCTTGAAATGTAGATGAAACTTTTAACCACTAATTGTCCAGATGAACGCCAAAAGAACGAAGGAGTGCGAGATCTGTTCAAATGTTTCGAGTATTCTTATAAACCAACTTGCCTCCTCCAAGATGTAATATTGTACAGCCGAAGGCCCTCGTAAATCTCCAACTTTGTTGTCCGTGTAGCATTTATGTTTTTTGGCACTTGTGACATAAGCAAGCTCAAGAGGCTTGCAAAGGCGGGACGACCGGAAGTCGCTTGGGATGCAAGCGGAAGTTCGTGTTTGTAAACAGCAAAAGGGTCTATACCAAATGATTGACGAAAGAAAACTAAATGCACTGTACCAAAACTCTTTTATATATGGACGACTTCGTACGCTGCCGTTACCGCGGCAGCTTATGCAACCCCAATCTTTACCGAGAAACGCATGCGGGGAGCGCTACTTGCTTATCATCGTTTCGCGCGCCTTATAAGTTAACCTATCACGTGGTTTTGACACTTGTTTTGTGGTTTTCTAAGGCCCGCTTCAGACGGAGCAATTTCGCCCAGCAACTTGACGTCGCAACACCAGCAACACGGGTCGTCCGCGTTCACACGCAGCAACCGAATTGCTACGACTTAGCATCATCATCATTCGCTTTGAATTTTCTTATACTATTTAGATGCCAAGCTACGCGCTAAAAACGTGTTTTTATATCTTTGAATGGCGTTGAGAATACTAACTCATCTTTCTGAAAAGGTTTATTTCCAAAGACTATCGATTTCAAACCAGAACCAAGTCTTTAGCTGTCATCATCACCACCACGGGGGTGTCGCGTGAAAACATCGCGTCCCTGATTGGCTGCTGCCGCTTCAAACGGCTCGAGTTGCTCGTCCGTTTCGAGCCGGACCCGATCTCAGCAATTCGTGTCGATCTAGGGAAAGGTAGGGAACAACCCGCCAGCAACCTCAAAATTGCTGCAAAAGTTGCCCCGTCTGGAAGCGGGCCTTATTGAAGCAAGTGTCAAAACCACATGATAAATGATAAGGCGTGCACGAACGGTGATAGGGCGCGCGCGTGCGTTTTCTGTCGACGGACATGAAAAAACCCGACCTACGAGTCATATACAGCCTCGCTGTAAAAGGGCATCTAAGTCCCGGGCGTTCCCGGACACCATTTTGCGAGATGGTTTGGACCGCCCTTTACCACAGACACACCACCCCGCCAACAATGGCCGAGGCGATACCAACTAAAAGACAAGGCCTGCACTCTTCACTGCCCCAAACGTCATCACTAGTAGATCCACGCAGTGCCGCCTAGCTTGCATCAGCATCGCCGTCAACGCGTCTTGCAGCGTCATACACGAAACTACCATGCGGTGACGCCAAGACGGACGCTTGGCTGTGACCCTCGTCGAGCTTCGGCGTGTTCCGCCGCTTGGGGTGAGTCGGGGATCCACCAATAGTAACGTCATGTGCCGGCCTTGTCTTCTATACTTCGTTTCACCTTCCGTCCAGACGCAGCCGATGCTACGAGATTATATGACGAATCAGAGAGCGTCAAAAGGGCACCATCATGGTGTTCGTAATGTTTCTGTCTGTGTTTTTCATCGCTGAACCAATCCTAAACAGAACAAGCCTAGTGATTTGCACTTTTGACGCTGCTTCATTGGTCCCGTTCCCTCGTAGCATCCGCTGCGTCTGGACGGAAGGTGAAACGAAGTATAGGTGGTATTGACCAAGGTCGTACGCCGCTCGTCGCCGTTGCTCCTGCAAGAGCGACGGTCGCTTCCCGCGAAACAGATCAAAAAGGGACGAGGGCGATACTCCCCTCAAGCGGAGCGTTAATTGAACGCTCAAAAAAGAAAAGAAGCGGGCTCACGGTCCAGATGCGACATGACGGTCTGTTTCAGGTTTCCACCAGCCTCGGCAAATATGCGGACGATCTCGAACGGAGCCTTGGGGTCGCGTCCGGGGTGGATGATGGCTGGACATCCCGTCACCTCTTGGACACCGGCGGCTGCTCGTAGCACGTTCTTCTCGAAATCTGCAAACCAGATTAAACTTAAATTTAAAAAAAAAGAAATGTATATGTATATGTATATGTATATGTATATGTATATGTATATGTATATGTATATGTATATGTATATGTATATGTATATGTATATGTATGTATGTGTGTGTGTGTGTGTGTGTGTGTGTGTGTGTGTGTGTGTGTGTGTGTGTGTGTGTGTGTGTGTGTGTGTGTGTGTGTGTGTGTGTGTGTGTGTGTGTGTGTGTGTGTGTGTGTGTGTGTGTGTGTGTGTGTGTGTGTGTGTGTGTGTGTGTGTGTGTGTGTGTGTGTGTGTGTGTGTGTGTGTGTGTGTGTGTGTGTGTGTGTGTGTGTGTGTGTGTGTGTGTGTGTGTGTGTGTGTGTGTGTGTGTGTGTGTGTGTGTGTGTGTGTGTGTGTGTGTGTGTGTGTGTGTGTGTGTGTGTGTGTGTGTGTGTGTGTGTGTGTGTGTGTGTGTGTGTGTGTGTGTGTGTGTGTGTGTGTGTGTGTGTGTGTGTGTGTGTGTGTGTGTGTGTGTGTGTGTGTGTGTGTGTGTGTGTGTGTGTGTGTGTGTGTGTGTGTGTGTGTGTGTGTGTGTGTGTGTGTGTGTGTGTGTGTGTGTGTGTGTGTGTGTGTGTGTGTGTGTGTGTGTGTGTGTGTGTGTGTGTGTGTGTGTGTGTGTGTGTGTGTGTGTGTGTGTGTGTGTGTGTGTGTGTGTGTGTGTGTGTGTGTGTGTGTGTGTGTGTGTGTGTGTGTGTGTGTGTGTGTGTGTGTGTGTGTGTGTGTGTGTGTGTGTGTGTGTGTGTGTGTGTGTGTGTGTGTGTGTGTGTGTGTGTGTGTGTGTGTGTGTGTGTGTGTGTGTGTGTGTGTGTGTGTGTGTGTGTGTGTGTGGATGACGCGACGCAGTCCTTGTCGAGCGCTGTTACCTCATGCTATCTCTGTCAGCGTGCACCAGCAGCATTTGTCAAAGGGACAAAGCTAAGGCCCGCGTGAGCCAACTGGAACAAAGGAGGGAATCACAAAACAGCTCTCCGCGAGATGGGTGCACTCCAATGGTCCGCCGCCAAGTATACTCCTACATGATGTAAAAATTAAATAGCGCAAAGGTTAGACAACGGACAAAGGACAGAACATATAGACAGGACACGCGCTAACTCACAACTGGCGTTTTAATAGAAAAGAAGAGAAGGAAGCAGCTTATAAATACGCTGAAAAAAAGGAAGAAAGAGGATTCATAATAAAAGGAGAAAATTGAAAGGTATAAACAAAATGGAAAGAAACGAAAAGAAATGAAAGGGAACATCGTGACTAAATTAATTCCGGTAAATACATTGAAATTAAGAAAAAGACTATAGCTTAAAGAAAGAAGAAGTTGAAACGACTACAAATTCCCACTGGATCAACCTCAAGTTGGCGACCGAAGGTATAAGTAATTCTTTGTCAGTTAATGCCACCGATGGTGCACTCACGCAGGCGTCTTCCTTTTCGTTTCTTTCCATTTTGTTTATACCTTTCAATTTTCTCCTTTTATTATGAATCCACTTTTTCCTTCTTTCAGGGTATTTATAAGCTGCATCCTTCTTTTTCTATTTAAACGCCAGTTGTGAGTTAGCGCGTGTCCTGTCTATATGTTCTGTCCTTTGTCCGTTGTCTAACGCGCTATTTAATTTTTACATCATGCATATCCAACTAGCCCACCTCAATATTTTATACTCCTACACTTTGATTGGCTCGCCGAAGAGTAGCTTTTGCAGTTTAACAGGCTATTCACGAGTAAATACAGATTTGGTGGCAGCGAGGGTATGTAAAGAGGGGTTCATCTTGTTGGTTAATTTATTTCTTCTACGTACCTTCGGATCATTTCTTCCAAAACTTAAGACGATTTGCAAACATTAAGTTTCCATGCGAAATCGGACGGATCCAAAATTATGCCACCTTTTTAAAAGGCAAAATTAATTGTCTGTCTCAGACGATTCTGGATATTTGATGGTGCCATAGATTCAGACAGAAACACGCGAAAATGGGTACAGGATCTCTTACAAACCGCACCAAAGAAATGCGCAACATCTGATGGCCGTGGCATAAAGCTACAAAAAGAGGCCAAAGAGGTTCATATGTTCTCCGGAACCGATATCAGCACCACCACATCGGCAGGTCAGCGTTTGCTCGCACCGTGGCGTGGGCATTGCGCGCGCATGCGCAGGAGCCGGATTCTCGTCAAGTGTGAAGCTTCCGCGCATGCGGCGACAGCAGCGCCAAAGCCGCGGCGTGAAGTCATTTGCGTGTTGGTGAAGCAAGAGCTCACCCCGTAGAGGCCAACTGCAGCCAAGTTCCCCTAAGACGCCGCAGCGGGAGTCGGTTCCGTCGGCTCCCTCGGTGATATCTTCCGTGAATTCTTGGCTCATCGTTTCGATCGATTTGCCCAGGGTGTCCGCCGTATAGTTGGCCGTGACGTAGTAACCTGCGACCCGTGATAATAATTTGATTAGTTGCATGTGCTGCGCTGGGAGTCGCGCATACTTACCGTAAAATTTCCAGCAAACCTCCACCCTCAAGAGATCGCCCACCTCATATATCTTTTTAAAATTATTTTGCCGTCGATAGGCCAAGGCAAAAGTGGGCACAAATTAGAAAGAACAGATAATTATACTACGCAGTCAGACATTAAAAGAGCAAATGAAATTATTTTTAATAGAACCCGCTAATCCTAGAATTTTGTCCGTCCGACCGTGCATTCAGCCGGCAAATTTAGCGGGGAAATCGACGACACTTGACCTGACGTCACGTGACCTATACATCGATTCGGTTTCCTCGCTAAACTCAGCGTAGATATAATGGTACGTTTACACTTGCGGATCCGCCAGCGAATCCGCCCAGCTTTTGCCGCTGGGGCGAAACGCTGGGCGGAAAACGCGGCGGAGAGCCGTTTAGGGTCCGGGGCCTATTTCTGCCGCCGAACGAGGCGTTTCGCTGACCGGAAGTGACATTCTTGCGCAGCACGACCAACGTTGAGCACGACGCTGCCTACGTCACGACTTCCGGGAGCTGCAGCGCCCGGGAGAGACGGCCGAGGTGGGAACTCTCGCGCCTTCTCGTCATATTTGACGGGATGTTACGAGAATAGCTGCCGCAGCCGGCGCCGCCGCCGCCGCTCGAGGGAAATAGATGTAAACGCAACCCGCTCGTCGCCGCCGCCGCCGGGGAGCGGATCCGCTCCCGCGGCAGCGGATTTCTTCTCAGGTGTAAACGTACCATTGGGCAGTTTTCGTACATCGTTTTCGCCGTTCCGTAACGCTCTCGATACCCGGAACTTTACAGTCAAGGTCATCGGCGCTCAGGCGCAGTAGCGGCTTCGTTGCGGAGGGCTTAGCGGAGGGGAAAACGCGGTCTACGAATACTTCAGCGGGAAAACTGGCGTCACGTGATCTACGCACGATTTCAATTTCCGCGCTAAACTTAGTGGTGAAATGGACGTCACGTTGACCTAAACACCAATTTAGTTGCCCCGCGAAGTTTAGCGGGAAAATTGTTTAAATACCGTAATTTCCAGACTACAGTCTGCTCCCGGTATACAGCCCGTAAAATCAAAAATTGATTGAAAACGCAAAGAAAGAGATTTTTTTATGATTTGCTTTTGCACTTGGTGCATATCCCTCACACGCTCCTAATACGCAAAAAAAAAATGAACCACAGCACATTTTGACAAATGCTTGATTTTAGCTCACAAAGAAGCTTAATTGTAAAATATGTAACTATAAATTCCCAGTAACCTACTCTGTTATTCACAAATTCAGTCGCGCATCGTCATAAAAAACGACCTAGAAAAAAAAAGAAAAAAAAAGCCTTGTATGTACCTGTAGATATGGTCCGCACAGCTTAAAATCAACTATAGTCCGAGGGTTCGGAAAATAAGATAGTTGAAATGTGTCTAATGATCTGTCGTAGCAATTTTAAGACAAATCATCGCCTGCCAAAATTTCGTCGGAACTTCGCACCGCAGCTCGGAGCAAGCGAAAGTTCGCGTTGCAGAACTCGGGAGCCTAAGCTCAAATCCCACTCCTGCCCGTTTCGATCTGGATGAGCATCGTACCGCCACGCGGTCGTGTATACATTCTGCGTGATGCACATTGAAGATTTTATAGGCTAGCAGTGCAGTGCCCAGCGTGACACACAGACACCCATTTGGGCTGACTAACTTTCCTTTGTCTGAACAAACCCACGTGATGCGTCTTCAAAGTCACGTGCCTGTGCCGGCAACCACATGAAGTCCCGTCAGGCTGGCCACCTTGCGCATGAAGGGAATGTTCCGCCCCATGCCACGGCAGGTGTTCTCGACGACGGTGCCCCCGCCCTGGCTCTTGAAGAAGCGCATCTCCTCCAGCACCGCCGAGTGGACGTCGTCTCCGTGGAAGACCAGGTTGTTCGGGTGGCTGTACCTGAAGGTTCGATGTAGCTTCCTCGTAATCTGTGCTACCTTAAACGTAACGGATCTTCCAAAGCATAGCCTCGTATATACTGACAAAGCCTGGCAGATCGCCACGAGAAGCGGCCGCCGAAATGGAAGAGGTAGAGCGGCGGACAACGGATGAGAGGAGAGCCACGTGACTGGCGCCCCGCTGCGGCGAGACGCCGAAACGCACCTCTCCCGAGCGAACAAGTGTGTTTCGGGTCCTCGCCGCTGCATAAGCTGTGCGCTGAGGTTCCCCGAGAAATGGCTCTCTGATGCTCTGTGCTACCAGATCCTCGCGCTCCAAATCTGCGATACCAGTCTTTGTGAGTATAGAGGAGGCTATGTCCAAAGCGAATGCCATCAGGAACGAAGAAGTGCACCAATCACTGCCTTCGTAAACGATACACGTGCACAAACTGCCCTGATGATGAAGGGTACACCAATCACAGCCCTTTAGAAATTTCCACTGAAGGAACACAGACAGTGTTCCTTCAATTGAAAATCAATGCGACATTTAGAAATTTATTGTGTGCTACTTTTACCAGCGACAATTGCCGCCGCATAAATTACTTCTTTTTGCCGCACGAGCGACGCTGACAGTGCGACTGCAATCTTAATAGCAAAACGACTGGAATCGCATTGCGATTGGACAAAATCGTACCGCCGTGAAAAGTCGTTAAAGACCGACGAGAAAGAGGGAAACATTTCTCCTTTCTGCCGGGATATCTGAGAGACCCGCCCTTATGAGAAGAGGAGGAGAAAAGAGAGCGAGAGGGAATGGAAAAAGGAATCCTGGAACCGGTTTTCTGCCCGGCAGAAAACGATTCCGTACGTTGGTCGTAACTCAAAATTACAACACATCGCCCTGTAACCGAGTTGTCCAACACGAGGATGCAGCATTGGCGCTTCCTCCAAACTTTAGACTAAAGAAAGGAAAATTGAACTTGTCTCGATCAGCTTGATAAACCGGGGAAACACGGAATGCGTAGTGTGTACATTATGCGTGAGTTATGATTTGCTATGCTTGGTCGCGGGGAGCGTTTAAGGGGACGGGGGGGGGGGGGGGGGGGTGTCTTGCTCACATAATGCACACTCCTGTGATCTCTCGGTTTCACCGGAATGATTGAGACAGGTTTGAATTTCTTCGGGAGAAGAGTGAGTCATGAACATGATTTAATGAGACGTTTTCCATGGCTTCGGCTTACTGGTGGGTGCCCCTTGAATCCTTAGCACTCTTCATGTTTAGAAGCCCCTCGTGCAACTAAAGTTAATCGCGAGGGGAGGAGGGTCATCGCGCCCATTACTCAATGAATTGACTTTTTTGGCTGAAGCTCTGACGTCATACGCCCGCGGCGCTAGACATGGGTTGCACTGACGTCACGTCACATATTTTCGGCTTCCATGTAAGAGGAGGAGAGGGAAGCTGCTTTAGTAAGAATTTT
>JAZHYW010041101.1:0-36216 GCA_037355805.1 Ixodes ricinus | reverse complement strand
TCTTTGCCTACAGGCGCACCTATACCTCGAAGTAACGCCTGATTAGAATAAAAAATTTGCTGTTTCGGGAAACACTGTTTTGATCGTTTATTTATGTGAATGTAATTGCAGCTCTCGCAGGAAGGGCTTCAGAAGGTTTTAGGGAACGTTTTGATTAATGATTTTCTCGGTATAAATGAAGTGTACCTAAAGACGCATAACTTTTCACAAGACTAATTGCGCCAATAAAACCGTCGAGTGACGTGGCTTGACGGATGCGTTTTATATGACATTTATTTCGGGAATAAAATAATAAACTTCCCAATCACGGGTCTGCAATTCAACCACCGTCTGCGGGCGAGGGTGGAAGACAATTCTGAGACACATTTATGCTTTCTTTTAGCGATCGTTTTATGAAAAGATACTTCACTAACACGCTCGTAAAAATATCCACCTTTTGACGTTTGGTTTTATCGTCATACGTTGTAGGTGTTAAGGTCCTAGAGCGAGGATTACATTCAACGTGACTGTATCACATGATACTCGTTTCATAAAATGTTAACTGTAAATGTCACCGGGCTTCTGCTCATATATCTGACAACTTAATAAACGCAGGGCCTTGTGGGACCCGAGTAGCTTGTTATCGCTCCGCAGCCAACACGATTATGGTTTTCGCTGAATATAACGCCCAATTACGAATCACGTATCTAGAAGCTTGAGCGCGATAAGTCACGTTACTTTCTTTGTTTTTAAACTGTCGCTGACTAAAGTGCTTTCGGTCAATGTTCAGCGAAAGTCAAATGCCATCACCGCGCTTTCTTCGCACTTGACGGCCGTCTTTTGTTGGCAGTCAATTCTTAAAATGTTCGTGACTGCGTATCGGTTAAGAATTGTTCGAGTTCGCCCACGCCGCCTTCTGCTACCTCCGAGCCAACATAATGGAGCACACTCTATTGTGTAGTATCCGACTCAAAAAGGACTCCCCCTTACCCCCTCTCGAAAGCCTCCGCCTATTTATAATTCAGAACAGACGATATAGGAGCCAAAACAATAGAAACCCACAAGATCGAGACAAATGAAAAAAAATATATGCTGCGAATTGTTTACAACAAAAAAAGTCACGCAGCAGCTGCTGCTCTGAGCGCCGCTTGTCTAAGGAAGAAATCGCGGAAAAGAAATAAAAAAATTAATGTACATAAACATATATATAGTTAGAAATAAAATAACGCGAGGACACAAGGAAATAAAAGCGAATGAACTGCCAATACAAAGAAAACGATAAATACTTTCATTTTTTGTTTGTTGTGACTTTTTGTATATCATCTCTTCAATTTAATTTGTACATTCGTTCGTGTTTATTTTTTTTCTTCCGTTGTGTTTGTTTGGTTGCTTGTCGTAACGGCAAGCAACCTGATTTGACGAGATAAACAAAAGCGGGAATTCCCATTGCTATTTTCTAGCCGCCGTGCGTAAAGGAGTTCGCCTGACGTCAACCCATAGATGCCGCCACGACACGTCTTTATTTAAGCAGACCATTGTCTGAATTGGGAAGAGAAATTCCTCCTCTCCAATTCCTTTTCCCTCTAAACATTTCTCTTTCCCCTCGCTTCAATTAGATCGGGCGCCACACGTGACCGTTACCTTCCCCATGTTCCCGCGCGATTCGGCGGTCTGCTCTGAATCCGCACCATTTTCTGTGCGAGAATGGCGCGATCTGGCTGAAAAAAAATCTTTAGCCAGATCGTAACCAAAGAGCCACTTCTTTGGTTACGATCTGGTAAAAAAATGTTTTTTTTGTTCCACGACGTTGGCTGCAACGCTATGCCATCTTGCTGCGCTGTGGATTGTAGAAACAACGTTGCGAAAGGGAATACAATTTTTACCGTCCCGACGGAAAAGAAAATCTACAGTGAAGCGCGCGCACGGGTGATACCATGACCGCGGGGCGCGCGCTTAAAAGCATCCTTCAAAGGCTCTGGTAGTGCGGAACGTGGTAACGGTCTGCTAAAAGTCTCTAATGACTACACCGGATTAGTCAGGAAAGTTTCGACTGCTTCCGAGGGAGATTAGTGTATTCGATGGATAGTTAAATACACGAGGCGGGTAAATAGCAGACGTCGTACATTCCTTCGTGCGCATGCGCACAGTTGCAGGTAGTATTCGATGTCTATAGAATTTGTACGGAGTAAACCAAGCTGCAGGTTCGGTAAAAAGATCGGTAATGCTAAAAATTACCTAAAAGTTGTGTGTGTGCACGCGTTCTGCGTTGTGCTAAGCGCCACCCCGTGGCTTTCAGGTTTCTGTTTTCACAAATACTCGCTTGCAAAGGAAAACGAATCTGAAAGCCATGTTTACCGGGCCTGTGCTTTGGCCTTTGCCGAACACAGCTCCTGCGATAGAGCATTCAAAGTTTACGTAGAGCGAACGCTAAGGATTTCGGGCCAGGCGGGCGCATGCTCAATCCATGCTGAAAGCGACGGCACGAGCTCGCGCTAGTGCGGGAGCTCGTGCCGTCGCTTTATCTTGAGCCTCTATCGTGTGCCTGGTCTCAGCATTTGCTGCAATTAAAGGGTAAACGCAAACATATTTTATGCAGTGATGCGTGTCAATGTCCCAAAATATTCGGGACTCCATTGGAATTTCGAAAATTGTCTGCTGCTCAGCGGAATTGGAAAAATCTTGTATTCACACCCGAGCGACTCCAACTCAGCTCGCTTTATTACAATTTTCGATCGAAACGTCTTTTCATACTTTAGAACTCCAATAAAGGGACACAAACGCTAGTTTCTTCACCTTAAAAAAGATAAAACTGTTTTCATATTTGGACAAAATAAAGTCTAGTCCGCCGTATGCGATAGCAAACAAGAAAGATCCGGCGCGCCTAGGCGCACCTTGTGGGCCTCTCACGGAAAGCGCGGTGACGGCCGTTGCGTGGAAGGAAGGCGAGAGGATTGCCTTCGATAAACACGTGACATGTGGGGGTCACGAAACCTGGGGGTCACGTGACAAGTGGGGGTCACGTGACCTGTGGCGGTCACGTAACCTTACAGTTACGCCGACGGCGATGCCGACGCCGCTCAACCCGAAAACGGGCGCCCAAGAGCTTCGCTCTAAAAGGAGGAAAACGCGGGGAGAGGGAAATTGAACTCAGCTCTGTTACGTCACGGCGCGGTGGTGGCGCGTTGGGCGCACTTCCGGTCTGGGGCTGTGGGCGGAAGTCACCATGCGTGACGTGCATTCCTGCGTTATTTTGGAGGAAACCAGAAAAAAAACCTGCCTTCTCGTCAAAACGTCGCGACTAAGGATTGGCCAAAGAAGTCGGTAAATGTTTCAACGTTAGTTTTCACGTGTTTTCTGCTTGCTCGGTTGGTCCGAGAACGTGGATAGGAGCCGTGATAAAGGAAAACCAGACGCCGTCAACCACGAATGCTTGTGCAGGAAGCACTTTCGGTTGGATTCACAAATACTTGTGATCGTCAGATTTATTTTTGTTCTGACATGAACGCGGGAAAACCGCCAAGTTGCACCGACCACCTGCGGACTACGGTCAGTGCGTCTTCAAGTTCAGAAGGCCTCCTGATTGTTCGAACTGTCGTCTGCTTTTTCAAACGTTTTTGCTTGTTGTCGTCTGCTCATTCAAAGTTCAAACGACAGCGGCCCGTAGACCTTAACGTTGACCCGGTGATTGCGATAAGTACTAAGTGCAGGCCTTAACATACTTTTAAGCTTGAGTGTTGGTTGGAGGAAGTAGGCTCGTTGTAAACATTAGATACAAGTAGCTGTTGATAATTGTTACCTGTGGCCATCACCAACTTGTTATGCCCGATTCACTTGGTTAGATTCTGCTTGCGATTTTGAGCATCGACGTCGACAATCTCGTCTACGGTTCAGGCTTTTGCAGCCCGAGCGACGTCATGACTGAAAATAGCGAGCAGAACCTCGTCAGGCGAGTCAGGCTTTAGCGTCCATACTGTGGCGTCCACGCGGATTGAATCGGCGCATGTCACATTATTCACGCGAAGTTTTGCGGTGTAACGAGCTTCGTTAATTTTGCTGGGGTCGCTGAAGTAGTCGGACATTGACAGGAAGACGTAGAATCAAGAATTCTAACGCAAAAAAGGGCAGGGGACTCACACCGCCGCCGACAACATCGCATTCCAATGGTGGTTTATGGGCGACGGCGAGCCTTCTTGCCCACACCGCCATCGCGCATGCGCGGCGCCGGTGGCGTCTGCTAGGGACGCTCCAGTTTGTTCGTAAATATAAGATGGTCTACAGGGACCGTATCATTACTCTCGTGGCAGATGACGTCATGGGAGAATGCGCATCACCTGGCGTTTGTGAAGCTACAGACGGATTTATTCCACGACGGTGCGTACGCGATGCGAGCGGTCCCGTAAGAGAAGGCGAGACGAATAATGCTGAACATAAAATTGTATAGCACGTTATAATTTGTAGTGGCGGACAATTCGCAAGGTGTGGAGAGTGCCAAACACCTTATCGCTGCGCAGCCAATGGCATTGCGTCAGTAAGCGATAAGAACGCCGGAGGGCCAATCGCGATGCGAGAAGCGTGAACCAAATAACCTCCGCCGTGCATTTCTGAAACTGTCTGCAGAGCAACTCATATATCTCAGACGCCACGCCATTGTAGTGGCGCTGCTGTCGATAGAACGAAATTACCTTTTTAATAAATGCACACTACTAAACTTAAAAAAAGAAAAGAAACAATTGTACATATAAGCTTGATCGGAGTCCTTCGTTCTCAATAGTGAGTTCTAGTACAAAAACAAACAAACATGTAGTAACGTTTGAAAACAGAGGAAGAAAGCTTCTAGAATTTATTTTAAGGGTTCATTTAAATTGCTTTGAAGAAAAAAATGTTGTTATCATAATAATAATTCGGCTTGCATTGTTCCTTTAACTCTGTATTGTACAAACACATGAGAAGGAAACTGGCAACATAGTAGGAACTTTTAGGAAACCATTCCGCGTACCGACCTACCGGAGGAGCCTTTCAAGCGTGCTGAAGTGCGCGTCCGGGAGATGACCGTGACCGCGCTTCAAACTCTCTGGTAATACTGTGCCGAAACGATAAAGGCTTCCCAAAGTCTTACTCTGTTACTGGCAAGCGGAAAATTCGTTGGGATGTGATTTGCAAGAGACACCTTGCGGTTAAATGATTTTTCAGTGGTAATTAAACGTTATGGAACATAAAACGTCGCAGATCGTTTTATTTGGTATTAAAAGTTTTTTTTTTTATTCCTCACTCGCAGCAGCGAAACAGCTTGACTTCTGGCCGTGGAAGCTCGTTTTACCATGACGCCGATGAGTGAACGCTTCGGCAAATGTTTTGAGATACTATGAATAACTTTGCTGGGCGTAATCCGCTAAGCCCCTTACACAGTCTCAACACCTCTAAGCCTCTTAGGGAAATTATGTGAAATCTAGGGTGACCTTGTGTTCGCGTAAGCCTTCCCTGTCTTCTGTAGCAATATAACTTTAAAAACGAAAAAAAAAACTTTGAACTTTAAAATGTCGCATATAGCGTATCCATCACGCCCTCCCCTTCTCCTGTTATCCATCAGCAAATAGGATTTTGACACGGGGAGTTTAGGAGGATTAGAACTGCGAGCTTCGACGGCAAGACGGAAGCTGTGGCGCCACTACCTTAAAATTCTGCTTGACAGCAATTTACATATTACCTTCTGCCTTGCGTTCTCGCACGTCATAGGCCGCCTTGAATATAAACACGGTGTTTAATCCGCGTTTCAGTTATTTTCTGAGCGCTGAAGTTTCCAGCAATTCGTATTTTGATTGAAAAGCCTCGTATTATGGTAATTTAATTTTCTTTCTTGTAACAGCCGACTTAGTAAAGAAGGTCCAATAGACTGCTTTCATAAAACCGTCACCGCCGCGCGTTGCATTCTGGGAACCGGGGGATTAGGAGCGGAGCGCGTCTCAGATTTTCTTTTCCATGACTCTCACAATGCATAGCGTGGCATTACGCCGTGACAAGGCACTTAGTGTTTTGGAAGAAGTCTATTGCGGCTAAGCCCCTATACTCTGTTTCATACTTAGCGTGCAACGTTGTCAAAGCTCCTGGCGCGAGCGTGGTGCTTCATCTCGTTGATCATTTGCACGCGTTCTCGCGCAAACAAAACCACAGATGAAGCCACGCGCTCGCGCCAGTGGCTTTGACAGCGTTGCACGCTAAGTATGAAACAGAGTTGAGGGGAAACAAAGTTCGCGTTCAAAATACTATAAACGGCATTATTTCTGTGGGCTCGATATTTAAGAAGTATGAGTTCCGGAAACATTCTGTAGGCACAAGGCGGTATTTGCCCCGAGAAGACGGAGTGGCGCCACCTGGTGACACCTTGTCTTGACGTTGTAGCAAATATCACGTGACCGCCTCTGCGCTTCATTGGTAGCATGTAGGTTTAGGTGTACCGTTCACAATTCTTGTTTGATTGGATCATTTGAACCAGAGTTTGTGGTTGCGTGTGACCTAACTCTTTGCTGTACTTCTGATTAAAATTAAGCTCAAGCGCGGCGACAGCACTGGCGCCGCAACCTACGGAAAAGGACCCAGTGACCCAGATTCGTGTTATTGTACTGACCAGGACCAAATCGATCGTCGCCGTGGCTTCGGAGGCTTGTCAAGTGACCAAACCGGTAGATTCCGGGATAGCATAATTTCCGTAACAAGTTTTTTGTTTTCGGTTTGTCGGAAACAGACAGGCAGGAAAAATAGAAATCAATCGCGACGAGGGCCAAGCAGGCGTTGAACTTGTCATTTCGATCGCAGGTTTTTTCGTAGTTTCCTCGCCTGGTTTTAGAGAGGCACACGGAAAGTAATGTGTACGTACCACATGATGCGACGGTAATCCAAGGCGTGTTTACTTTTGTTTTACATTAACGAAAGCAGAAAAGAGAATTGATGAGTGTGTCACTGCGACGGGAACATCCGCCACCACCGCACAACACTCCGAGAATAACAAGGAGACGACAAACAGACCAGACTCACCTTTAACCTGAAGATCTAGGTCAAGGTTCAAACTATTCGTACAAAATAAACCTACTTTAAAAAAAAAACAGGGGTTGCACGAGCATATTTATTTAACCAGGCCGCTGGCCGTAGGCTGCAAATGACAAGCACCTTGCTATGCCTTCTGACCCGCCTTGCGGAGGCCTTTGCCACCGAGTTGTGCTGCCGCTGAAGTTGTTGGGATTGTTGTCCTTGCTTCCGGAACCCGTGAATCGAGCGTTTCCTTTCGTTTGCTGCTTGAAGTAGGGAAGCGCTCGAAGAACACGTGGAAGTAGGCTCGTTTGTCTCCACGGCGAAGTATCCTGGCGGTCAGACTTGTACACGTTACTGAAAAATAGTAAGGAATTACATTTACAATTACTCGAGGCTAAATTACAATTTATTACAAATACAATTACCCTCCTATAAAAGTGCGGACCGTTACCCCAAAAAGTAATCCATTACTTTCGTGGCGTTACTTCCAAAATTATTGTCCTCAAGTAAGAAACAAACGGGAGAAGATTATTCAAGTTCTTAATCTTGCCACCATTTCTCTTTATTGACCTTGAATATTTTGAGCAACAGCTGACTCTCGAAAGTCTGGTCAGACATTTCGCGTTATTTCACGCGTCGACTGCTACGCTGAACACCCTTGAACTGAGGCACTGATGGGCGTGCCATATCGTTTTTCCTCACGAATGCTTTATGCTCTGCATCGAGGGCTTTTCAGCGAAGCAATGGAAGTACCTATTTACCTCGAGAGAATAGAGCAAAGCTTCCTGGTTGCAGCTGTTGCCTGATATTCGAGAGTTTTAGTAGGATCGTTCTGATACCTCCGATACTCCCTATAACGATATGACGCATGCGCAAAGGCGGCGGTGCAGTATCGGGAATCGCTATCGGAGTCGTCGGACCGATCTACTAAAATTATCCATTGTTGAAATCGTGAAGCTGTAGAAGTCAATATATATCTAGCCAATATTAGAATAAGAATTGATTTATGTACATCTTAATATACCGGCATATGTTGCCAGACAAAAGCAATACATAATTGTAACAGTAAGGTGAGAATTAAATAATAAATAAGGTTTGGTCCGATAAAGGGGGGATCCCGAAAAAAAAAGTAACGGATTACGAGGAATCCGTTACGTAAAACATGTAAGGAATTACTTTAAAATTACTCTACAAAATATGTAATTATTCCCTTACTAAATTACTGATAATTATGAGATTACAAGTAATTTCGTTACTTGTAACGGATTACGTACAAGTCTGCTGGCGGTGTTGGCAGCCATGAAGCTCTGACGCCATCGTAATTTTCACACAACTTCCCGTCGTTTCGCTTGGCGTATTCGAATTTGTTTTTAGGTTTCATCCTACGCACATTTTGCATGATAGAGAAAAAAAGCACTTAGCAAACAGTTCGTTCTGCTACGCGCTAAAGCACGCAACCAAAGCAAAGCAAAGCGGAGAATATACCAGGCCTTGTCGCTACGACATCATCGAGCTATCGCAGCACTCCCTTCGGTCCCGCTTCGGGGCGAATAAAACCCCGAGCGGTTGGGGTCATGTATTTGGCGAAAAGTTTACGTCACGAGGTTATTTACTGTATGCAAGTTTATATTTAAAAAGAAACATGCCGGGAGCACGGAGTTTTAATACAACGCAAAAGCGATCTCCGGGCACCTTCAAACCTGCTACAAAAACTTGTTATTGTGATAAGTTAAAAGAAACGAAAAGTAGGAGGCAATGTAGCCGCGCGTCAACGCACAACACAAAAAGCACATTTGTAGATAGTTTCCGCCCTCACGCAACACTTTCCAGAATCCTTTAGGAAATTGGGAACACTGCAAGGAATACTAGGGGACACGCATTCGAAATGCTGACGGCTTCGTTGGGCGAAGGGTGCTGCAGGAGAGAGTTACGAAACCTTCCTGTGTCCTGAGTACAGTTGTGTTTCTATGTAGCGTCTTGCCAGCGGCGATAAGAAAGGAAGTGGTAAAAGGCGGGCTTCAAACGGACAGATATCAGGGGTTCAAAGAAGCGTGCTGTGGGGGTTGGCTCGCCTCTTAAGCTGAGTCACACTGCTTATAGACGCTTTAAGTACGCGCCAGATTGAGCCTCCATAGCCGATCTTCTCTCGTCTTACCGAAATGCCGAGCCACTGAAGCGGGCGTTGACCCGCTCTCCACAAATGCCCATGCTGGGGAGAAGTACACAGTAGCACCTGAAGTGGCAGTAACCTGCCCTGCTGTGGTAATAATAAAGTGAAGCGAACCGAAATGAGAGGGAACAAAAACTGAAGGTCGGTTATGGCGAGGCGCACACACAGCTGCCCGAAAGCGTCAATACATCACACAGAAGACAGTCGGGGATCGGTGGCCGAGTGGTCTAGCGCAGACCAGCTCGGAGCACGTGGAGCGAAATCTCGCGCTGCAGAACCCAGGGATCCTGGGTTCAATCACCAGACCCCCCGGTTTGATCTGGATGAGCATCGTACCGGCGTGTGTTCGTGTATCACTACTGCGTGATGCACGTTAAAGACCCCAGGCTACCGGTTGTACTGCACTGGCTAAATTGCTCATCTACAGCTGAGACACCAGACGCCCACTGAGGCAGACTAACTTCCGGCTGTGCAAACATACTACACAACACAATTTGTTTTTTGAAGGCAGTCTGCATGCTAGCTTTTGAACGTAGTTACCGCAAGAATCTTTCTTTGAATGCCGCGTGGCAATGAGATCAAGGAGAAAACTTGGCAGGCGGCATTCGAACCACAGATATTGCGGTGACTTGTGTTGGCAGACCGTCTTTCGTAAGATGTATGGGCAGTGTGACCCCGGCTTTACAATTCCTTCAGAACAAAACGTTGCCGTAACAACGCGGTGCAGTCGAGTTGCAGAAACACAAACAAAAAACAGGCGAGGTTTTTTTTTCCCGTCATGGAGTCAAACAACCAAACGTTAGAATCGACGGAATTATCCTCGATAATTACACAGGCCTTTATAATTAATGTTCCCAGTAAGTCTCTCGGCTACAGAAAGACGTTCTCTTTTTTTGAACGCTTAATCGGGCATTTCGCATGCATAAAGCTTCAAAGCAGCGCACACTTTTCGAATCGAAATTTTATTTGAAATTACGCAGTTTCTGTAGAATTGATATTTTTCAGGAAAGAATGCATGAATGCCTTTTCGAGGGTTAGAGTTTTAACTATAGGAAACGAAGTTCCGATAACAATTTAAACGAACGCACGAATGAGAGCTTTGAGGACTCATTTAGCTGCCCTCGCGTAATGATGCCGATTACACGCGCTTCCCGCAATGATTACGTAAACAATATTATTTCTTCTTCACACCGCGCTATCTTTCTGACGATGGGAATGAGAAATGCCAGATTCGAAGGTATTATATTGTGTTTTTTGTATTATTTTAAGACAAATAGCACTTCATTAAATTTCTCGAAGTAATTTCTATGCTTCCGAACACGCGAAAATGTTGAGAACGTTAAATATAGGAGGTTTAAAGGTCTTTATGGTGTCCCTTTATGTGAGACAATGTGATAGGCGAGAAATTCAAATGCGTTCAGTTTTTGTTTTAAATTGAACAAACGCGCCTAATATACTCATGGTAAGTAAGTCAGCAAGTGAGTTTATCAAGATTGTGTACATACCTGGATAGATTACAGCAACGCCACTTCCATCCGAAAGAAAGCAGAGCGACTGAACGCATCTCAAGGAAGCGCCGGCGATGAACAAGGTTGCCCTGGAAGCGTGCTCCGCCGCATATATATTCTTGTGCGGGGAAGCAGGTTCTTGCTCGCTGGGGCAACAGCGTAATCGAACTTGAGAGGTTTTGAACGGACATCAAAGACGTTCATCAACCTCAGTCATATATTTTCTCAAAATAACAAGGCGCGCCCTCGAATTGTCTGCCCACGCTTACCTTTAGCGGGACCACGGAATTAATTTTCGGCTGGGAGAAATTGGGATTTTACAAATCGCATATCGTTTAGTGCGCCAAAATAAATCTAGTACTTGAGAGTAGAAAATCTAAAGCCTGCTTTTAAGCACGCAAGGCTTTCAAAGCATATCGCACTATTTGTACCTTATTTTCATCCAAAGTAATCTGCCTCTTTGCTGGGATGCATCCGCGGTTCCCAAGCACTCAGCCGAACCCAGCTCACGCATTGGACAGGAGCAGACTTGTGCTCGTTACTTAAACAATGTAATGATTTACCGAGCCTCAAATGTAATGAATTACCCTTACAAATTACTTTCGCTGAAGAGTAACCGATAACTTTACTTGTTGCTTTACAAATTACTTTTATGTTACTTTTCCGTACACTTATCCAGGAAATAATAGAAACAATTTCGATATTTTTCAAAATGTTCTTGCAACACTACTTTTCATTTCTCATGCGCCCGTATTATGATAGTCCTTGTAAAAATAAAATATTGCGTTTAAGAGAAAGATGTAGGTGCACTACGTTTACCTGTAAGCCGACGAGGAACCGGAAGTTGCAAACACGCCTCGCCATCCCGCTTGCTTACGGACACCGAAATGAACCCTGGACTTGTGCAGGCAAAGCTAGTGGTGCGCATGCTCAGTAGCAGCGTGTACCTCCGCTACAAGATTCAGAGCAAAAGAAGAGATCTACGAATTCTTTCTTTTGATTCGGGTTTTTGCTGTTATTCACAAGAAAAGAAAAAATCGGTCCTAACATTACAAATGTGTGCGCAAGTGCGAAAGCAGTTGTCCCCACTACCTGGATGTATTTCCGTAGATTAGAGTTTTTGCTTTTGCTGGGATGACAGTGTGCGTTTTTGGCAAGCAAAGTATGCACTGAAACTCTAGGTTTCCGTTCTCCTTAATGCCCTGAAGTTTGAACATCTAATTAGGATATGGCCATGGAGACGACGGACTTCATCACCTAAAACTCGACCAGTCAGAGAAAAAGTGGCCGTTACAGGTTATCGATCCTTTATCGGTTCACACTTTCGTACCAATGTTCGCGGAGACCAGGGGAGGGGAGGGCATAAAGAGCGAGAAAGCGGTGGCATCGGTCTCCACAAAACAATTGAATAGAGGATCATACTACTTTTACGCGTTATTGCTTTCTCTATCAGCACTCCTTAGATGGTTAGATTGTGGAAACCAGCTGAACTTACAGAAAAACGTGTTAGGAGAGAAAGAGACAAGACGTCCGTTCGCTGGACTACCAACTATTTATTAATTGACCCTCCTCTTCTTCTACTGGTGTTGAGGCTGTCCTTTTCACGTCTTCTTTTCTTTCTTCTTCTTGGAGTCTTCCTGTACCACCATGGGCATTTGCGTTTCGCAGGAACTTCCTTTCGCTTTCCTGTAGAGCAATAGAGGGGTGAACTGACGCAGTGATCTTTTTCTTCAATGGTTAAGGCCTCAAGTATTTCTCGGGCGAACCGGTCTTTGTGGTGAGCTAGTATGGTTACCGTGTCGAGCTTGGCCTCGCACATGCATACTCTACAATGAGCTGCCAAGTGAGAACCATACTGCAACGTGTAGTGCTAAATTGCATTGCTGGTTAATATGTGGTAAAAATTTCAATGGGGGAGGTGGCGTAGAGAGATTCATATATCGAGTTCTGCTGTGTTTGCCTGCCCCCCCCCCCCCCTCCTCGCACACACATACACACATTGTCGTTGCCCAAGGCGCTTCTGACTGAATGTTGCAACACTTCAATTTGTTTTTGATCTGTATAAGAACAGAAACTAATTTTACTGACAGAGTGACAGTGCTGGTGGACCTAAATCTAATTATGTATTTGCAATCTAAACTGCTGATAATGTAGTTGCAGGCAGCGACAATCTGAACCTAGTGAAGCAAGTCAATTCTTCAGGAGAAGCTCTGTCCAGTGCTCTTATGCACATGCTTCAGGCCCCTCCATTGCTGAGAAAATATTATTTCACACTCTATGGACACAGGACCAGAGGGATCAGAAGTCGCTGTTTCGTGGGCGAGGACAACACTGTCATACCACTATTGCCAGGCTTTTAACTCAACAAGTGGTTGATGACAGAACAGGGTGACTTCATTTCATGACTTCTTCATGCAGCCTAGCACGAGACAGTCATTGCTTACTTGACATGCGAGTAGTTGCAACGACGAGACATGGTAAGATTGCCAGTATCGCACGTGAATAAATATTATCTTAAAGGCGTTATTTCAAAAGATAGTCTTCATTCACTTTGTTGCATAAAGCAGCCAGGCTGTGGCAACATCACAAGCAGCATACCACTATAATGGTAGTGACCACAGCACCCTTGTGTCACCTCGTAAAAGTACCGCAAGGAAGAGCTGACACTACCTCCACAATTTTGCGTCGTGACAAATCATAGAACAAGTGAAAGCGATTGGCTGATGGTGTGAAAATCCTAAAACAAGTGAAAGCGAATTGCTAGTGGGGTGTAAATGCGAAACATTTTGACGGCATGCATTACTGAAATCTTACCCATTTAGCAACTGTAGCGTACATTTTGTTTGGGCATATGCATGGTTCCTGCAATTACTACAACAAAGAGATGGGGTTGAATGATTTCACTAACATAGCTCCTTAGCATAGGGCTAGATTGATGCTGTGAAAGAATATTGTGCTTTATTTATACTGCATTGCACGTCATTTGGGACTATCTGGTGTAGCAAGCTTTTCTTTATTAAAGCTACAGTATGTCTAAACGCATAAGAAAATCAAGATCTTGATGTTACTCGTCTCTCCAACCTTCAATTTGCTCTCCTAGGTCGCATAAATCACATAGATCACATAAATCAGCGCCCAGCCAGACGACGCACAAGGTGAAGTTGACAGCTTCTTCCGCTGTATGTTAAATCCCCCCCCCGCCTAAAAGATTGGTTGTCAGATCAAAACGGATGTGCCGTGCTCCTTTCCTCACTGCGTGCATGAGCGTGTCGCGGGACGAGATGCTCACTGGATGCGCCGCAGTCTTCACAATGCCACTCAAAAGGAAGGAGCAGACTGAAGAGGAGACAGCTGAACAGAAGCGGCGAAGTGCCGAGCAGAACCGTGCTCGACGTGCCAAAGACACGCCGAAGGAGATAGAGCGACGTAGGGATAGAAATAGAGAGGTAAGGCAGTCTCGCTCTGCTACGACAGATGGTCGAGTAAAGGAAATATAAAGTCGACAAGTAACCGTAGTTGTAGTTACCCAATATAGGTCAATAAGGGTGTCCCTTTTGAGCTCTAATGTTGCTGGAGCGCAATGCGCTCCTGCAGCTGTTACAAACCCCGATCACCTTTTGAAAGGGGCGTGATTATACTGTTTCTCCAGTGCTGAGCCATGCGGCAAAGATCTTTGAACTAAGTTTTGGCCGGGAGCGCCACCGCGCGGCGGCAGTTGCAACAACGTTTTTTCTCAATACTTTGATGCTGGTACTAACTAGAAGCGTCTTTAAAGCGTCATGAAAGTGTTTCTATGTATATGATATTAATAAAAAAATGTGTTTCTTTAAAACAAAATATTTTAAACGCTACTCAAGTTGCTTCTCTTCTGTGTGTATTCAAACTACGAATTTGTAACTTGTACAAACTACAAACTACGAACCAAAGTTCAAACAATTTAAAAACTACAACAAAGTAAAAGAGTGAGAAGTATTCATTTTATTACAAGTCCGAAGTATAATGTACAGTTTTTCGCCACCGCAACGATGATCGTTTTAGTACCGGACGCAAATAGCGGACAGGTGATGTCTTGCATTTTGAGTTTTGTATTTTCGTGATCTGCTTACAGTCACAGGGGTAAAGTATGGGTATTGCGCCATCATGGGCTATTGTTTTTACGACCGCCAATGCTCGATATTGATGTCTGGTAGGCTTGAACAGTTCACCTTTGGATTTCTGGAAGAAATACGGGAAAGAGGGGATATTAGTGGCATTCCACTAATACTTATGAAACTGTAAGCACTTTATCAGCCGTAGACGAATCTAAGACTATCATGTTTTCAACACGGACTAATTCCTGCGTTTTACAGTCGAGAATTGCCCCTTAAGCTAAATTTATTGACATGTCGCTATTGTCCCGTGCACCTAATTATCAATCCGCAGCTAATGAAATTGCGACATGAGCCAATAAGAATGCCCAGCAACCAATCACGAAGCAATAGTCAATTAACATAAAAAGCCACGCCCTTCTTTTCTCGAGATGTCGGTGACCCTAATCCACTTATCCAGTGACGGGGACGATCAGCTTCACGCTCCAAGGGCCATAAAGTCTGAGGAGCATTTGAGTAACGATTCCGTTCAATCTTTTAGTTCCTGAACGATGAAAGGGAGCCCTAACTGATTAGTGTACTCAGTGCAATGAGTATTCTTGCACGAGCCTTCAGTACAACCTGGCCAGTGGGGAACATGGGATGCCGCCGGAGCTCCCACAAACCCTAGTAATCACACGCTTTGTTTAGGTTTACTCACAGAGGGCCCTCCGGAATGAATGGGTTTCTCTGGATGGCGGTGATGCTCCTGCTGTTCGCGCAGATGATCTTGGCGTACGTAGTATTCCTCAGTGAGTCCAGTTGATCTGCGGGGTAATCTTGTCTAAGTTACAAGTGCAATTTCTACAGCACTTGTATGACTTTGGGTTCTTATATTCTGTAAAGCTCCTCTTTTTATACTGTACCGTCATGAACTCGAAGCATTAATAATCGGTCCTTCTTTAATCACTTTAGCCAATGAGGAGGGCGAGAAATAGTGTATATTTATGATTTTTCAGAAAGGTCACCAAAAGGTACTCAACCCTTTGGTCATTAGACCTGCATTACAATTAAGGCCTGACACCTTTGTCCTTTTGGTTGGCAAAGTTGATTTAAGGATGAACAACACTTGAGCTTTCAAGCTCATCGCTGTGCATAAACTCACGTTCTTTGATAGTGCTCCTTAGAAATATTAAGCCTTCGCAGCTTGCGGGTGTGACTCCAATAAGTATATACCACATTGAAGAAACCATCTGTGAGGCCCACTGGAATTTCCTGAAAGGTCGCCATCTCCTCATCAACATGTTCTAAGAGTTCTGAGAGGTCCTTCATAAATTTATGAATTGTCTGTAGGATTGTTCAGAGCATTTTCTGAAAGAACGTTTGACTGTTCAAGGTTCCTTTTTCAAGGGTTTGTGGAGGAGAAAGCAGGTTACGCTTCAATTTAAAGGGTCTGTGAATAAAAATAAAATAAACGATAAGGCTACACCTTCGAGCAAATACCTTTGGTGTTCCAGCTGCACGAGCATTTCTGTAACTGAGTTGCGATCAAGAGCAAGGAACTCGCGCGTGTAGCCTTTGTCATTAGTTAAGTTTCGACAAATTAAATAGGCCCAAGCCCGGATCAGCGGCCCTCGAGGTTGCTGGGTTCGAATCTGGCCAAAATGCCGGCGGAGAAAGGACTGCGTAACCGAAATTTTCGCTACACGTCCAACATCCCCAGGTGTCAAAATTAATCCTCAGTTCTACGCAGAGGTGTGCCAGATGTCCAGATGAACTCTTCCTAAATAACGAGGTCGTAGTGCTGCATTTTCAGCGCCGCCTTCCAGAGGCCAGTGGGGGATACAGATTGGTCACGAGTGCTGCGTGAGAATTCTGATAGAACTCGTGTCCACAGGTGTTCCAGGCCGAGTCCCAGGCACAGGTTGGACCTGATTGCTGCTTCATCGTCGTCTGGGGCTCGTGTGCATCACACGAGTCCTCCCAGACACAAGATGACGCAGCAATCAGGTCCAACCTCTACCCCATGCCGGCCGCTGGTATATGAGGTAAAAGATTCCGAACTATAACCTTGTTTGGATGTAGTTCTGTTAGGCTGTCTGTTGTCTGCGCTGTGGCACTGCGCACGTGGAAACGTGATGCTCAGTACCCCAGCGCAGTTTTGTTTTATAATTACATTATATATTTTGTCATTGACCTAGCTCCTTTCGTAGATTGCTGCGAGTGGGTTTCTCAAGTGCTTCTCGGGAAAGCAGACGCTCCAGATTTCCAGGAGTGTTGACTTGGAGCGCAAACCCCACTTCGCCTTTACAGGTCCATCAATAAACAATAGCAATCTTGCCTGGCATGAGCCCGGTACCCTCGTGCACATTAGCGGGCGCGGCAAGGTGACGAGGAAGAAGCTAGGAACGCACCGCAAGTGCGGCAACGGCGGTCGCAGCATGAAGTAGGGATGCGAGGGACGTGGCTGGACAGCGAAAGCGCCGTCCCCGCAGTGACAGGAAGCCAGTAGATAGAGGCAGGCCGGCAGTCCAAGCGCCAGTTAATGAACATTCCCTTCAGTTTGGATTTTGTAACGTGCTCGACAGACTGATTTTGAACAAGCGTAAACAAAGGCATTCTGAACGCAATGCATTTAGAACGCGTTTTATAAATTTAGAATTGTCGGCAAAATTGTTTCTACGGTTTAAAATCGGCAATTTCTGTATAGAAGTTTAATAACCCGCGGCGAAAAGATTAGTATACCTGACGTGAACGATCCCGCCTGGCCCGCATGTTCGAAGTAGAAGCGATCACCCCACTTCAGCCTCTGGAACACTTTACGAGTGATGCAGTGCACCGTGGCGCTAGCAATGGTTCCTTCGACGACGTACTCCGATATGGCTCCGGAAAACAAATCAATGTCACTGACGTTTCTGCGAGAAGAAAACAAGCAGATTGTGTTTGTTTGAGTAGAAAAAAACACAAAAACCTTTGCAGTCACTCAAATACATCTCGCCAAAAGTGGTGCAGTTTATTGTTAGACGTGTATTACTATACAATTGAGTCGTTTACAAACGTTTGAACGCAACATTTGGTGGTAGGACATTTTTTAATGGCATATGTAGAAATGGCATGGGTTCCGTAACAAAATGTGTGCGAGTAAAAGGAACAGGTAGGAAGTATAAAGTTAAAGTAGAGAGATGCAACGGACCGCATTGCTTCTGCCGCGCTTGTTATGCCTGCGTAGAGACACAAGCGGACAATGTTGCATATAATGTAGATATTTAAATGTCACTAGATATCACCTTCGCTTGCGTGCACTGATGTTGACACACAAACCGAAATGGTGGTCGTTAGTCTTCGCAGTAATCAGTTCAAATAGTAACGTACAATAGCATGCACTCGCGAGCATACTCACGTTTCTAATGGCAGTAGAGTATGCTCCACTGATATAACCTAATTCAGCGATACAAACCTAACCTAAACTCTTAAAGCCCGCTCACTGAAAACGTTCTAGTAGACAATACATCTTAAAACATTACTTGTAAAGGCTCTGAAATATTTCCGCCGTCTCTTCGGACATCAGATTCTTCAGGTAGAGGTCTTCAAACGTGTTTATCTTGACCCCACTGCAGAACTCAACGTAGTCCGTGTAGCCTCTGACGCCATGGTCCCGTCCCCGCTGAACGTCGATGGAGAATATGTCCAAGCCGTAGTTGTTATCTTGTTCCTTGAAGAAGTACTCGTTCATGTCGGCGCTTCCAAACCTGTGGTGAGAGACAGTGTCAACATGGAAGTCAAATTAATAATCGCGAAGCTGGGAAAAACCTCGCTTTTTTAGTCAAACATAATTACCAAGTGCCATAACAACAAAACAAAAAAGATGGTAATCGGAGTTTATGGGATGACTTGACTAGTGAACTTGAAAAATTACATTCTAAAAGTTCCTGATCATCTGCTGGCGTTTCACTAAGGAATGTGCTTGTTGTACTTTTTGTTTTTTAGCAATTAATACTTGCATTTTACCATTCCGGTATTTACGATTAAACCTGGTAGAAACTGTTAATATCCTTTAATTATATTGACGGCTATAGCTTTTGGTTATCTCAGTTGGTAAAGTGGGTAAGTTCCGGAATCGATACTCGGATCAGGCAGATTGTTTCAGCGACCGCCAGTCGCTTAGAGGACGCGAATGGCGGAAACTCACGAGAAAGTTAGGTTTATTGTTGCGTTTGTATGTCTTATCGCATTTTTAACTTCGTGCTTTGTTTGCATTCTTCCGATATTTATAGCGCATGCGAGCTTCGTGTTATGCAGAAAAGTGAACGAACAGACTTGCTATGTAGTAGAAGCTAATGTTTCGGTTCTGCCATGTTCTGAAGCGACTCACACTCACAAAACTTGTGCACGCACCCTTGTTGGGGTTCCCCAACGCGTGTTTTTCGTGCATCTAAATTCAGAATTGAAAAAAGTATTTATCAAATGCTGAAAACGCTAGGCGAACTGAAGATGAACATTTTCAGCTCTGATCCTTGATATGGAGAGACTTAGTCAAAGCGTCAACATATGTTCGCGGTAAAAGCGAATTGTAGGTGTGGTTACTCGCCTATCGAAGGAAGCCATGGGGGTCAGTAGCATGCCACGCATTGTGTCGTCCAATCCATTCTGGTACAAGTCAAACGGGCGTAAGTACCAGTCTCTTAGTTGACCGACTTGCTGTTGGTTGTGTGCGCCTACTCTGAAATATTACGTCAAAGTTCCATGCGTATGAAATACATCATTGGATGCATTGTAGCGCTTGCTAGAAATAGAACCGAGGACAAAATTGTACTAGGCATGTCGCACAAAACTTAAATAGGGAAGAAAAACATTTAAATTATTTTCATATCTAGCGACTAACCAAGGGCTACATTAAAAAAAAATCAGTTTGAGTTATTTCCCACAAAAATGCAATTCATAGCCTGTCTTTAATAGCCTTAAATAACGAGAAATGCTTTAGTCGCCGTTTATTGATATTGCCAGATCAGGTGAGCCTCTTCTTGACACTGAGACTTAATTAACTTACGTAAAAAAGCGATTCTCGTAGAAACAAAAGGAGCCTTAGATGACCGCAGAGGTTTAAGACTGTATATATTTTAAACCGGCTCGATCGTTTTAGAAAACGTTCTAGAAGCATTGCACGCAGAGTGCTTCACACTTTTCACGCGATTTTTAACGAAACCGGAGCAAGCATCAATATCATTAGGTTCGCGAGTATATCGCAGTCGAAAGGCTCTGGTATTTCGCCCGGGACGAACCGGAGAAAGCTGCCGCTGACGAGGGAGTGTCCCATCCTGAAGGCGGACGAAGAGAACTCGTCAATCATGGTGGCGTCCACAGCGCCGTCGTACGTCGTGAATCCAGACTGCAGCGGCACCAAGTCGTAGTTTTCGACTGCGTCACGGCCTGCGAACGTTGGCAGCCATTCTCCGTAGACCACTTGTTGGATCTGGGACTCCACGATGCGTCTGTGGCGGAATAAGGTCCGTTCAATGCGTGCCAGCAGCGACATCTGAACAGCGCCTTGACTGTCTGCACTAAAAACTGTAACGTACAGGTGGGCCCGCCATATTTCATTTTGAAAACCTCGCGCGATTTGGGACACGGCGCGTACTATTGTCACTGAGTGTTTAGAAAAACGCAGAAGCGCAGAAACACGCCTCACTCATTGTCTGCGCACTGTCTTTTGATGCTGTATGAGTCTTGTGACCGCGGCATGAGGCTCATCTTTCAACAACGCAACAGCTGCCGCTGTCAATGACAACGCCCCTTTTGCGATCGTTTGCAATTTTGTTTTTAATGTCAAAAGGATTTTGGTGTGCCATCTGCGTGAGACAACGCCTTTGAGATGTAGATAAAATGTGCGATGGCCTGCGTGTAGCTGTAAAATAAATGTATGCATTGAACATAAAGTTATCCATCTTACTTTGCAACTTGAAACAACATTTCGTCGTCCCATCGCACTGTTTATAGATCGCAACATTTTTGCAATTCGGTTGTGTTGCCGCAGGAATAGGGTGTGTATCACAGTGAGTCCTGGAGTAAAGTTAACTCGGCCATCACCTGAAAAGAAATGTTAAATACTGGTAAATTACAATAAGAGCGAGTGTGCGCAGTTAAATTTAGTACAATACGTTATGGGGGACAGAATTGCGTACTTTTTTGTGTCGCGCTTCTTTATAATTAGGTGTATTCATCTGATCATAAAGTCGTATCTTAACCGTTTCGAAAAATTGGCCATTACCTGTGTTTCTTAAGGTATCGATTAGAAGTACTACAGGAAAGTTTTCCGCATTCAAGCAAAACGAATTTATCAAGGACGTATGAAACAGAACGTTTCAGAACTCAGATAGAAACCGGCAGCGGTCACATTCAATTCAACTCATTGGCAACTGTATGTTGGAGTGCTCATACCAAGGTTGTCCGCTACATATTGCAGCAAACAAAAATATTGTAAAAGAAATCAAAAAGTGAGGGAGACAGAATTTGCAAAGAACACAATATTCAAGCAGCGAAGCGAGATGCCTATGTATTTATTAAGTTAAAACCTCCCATTTTGAGGTGCTATCCCAGTACCAGAAACTTTCCGTAGTTCGCTGTCTTCAGAAAAACAGATAACCGAAAATGTTATCCCACCTGTGCGATCTCGTTCCTCAACTAAAATGTAGCATTCAACTTCGCATGTTTCATAAAAAAAAAGAAGTACGACCGACTAGATTGATTCCGTTCCCAATACGTCGTTGCATAAACGCACGTGCTCGGCGACAAAATGCCTCTCAGAAGGTGGCCAGTTGAGAAAGAGTTATTATATTGGCCATGGTAATAATGAGTCTTACCCGATGTGAAGCAAATTTGATTTTCGCTCGGTTGGCTGCACCCGTCACTCTCGGGTTTTGAACTCGGCGGTAGAAGTTCTTCTCCATTCATCATACTGGAGCGTAGAAGCCCTTAAATAAACGCGTGCCACAAAACAAAACAAACAATCAATTGAACGATTGCAAGAGGACACAACTCAAGGTGACTATCGCATGATATTATACTATGATGATAATGCAAATAAATGCAAAGGTGCAAGCGAGCTGGACAAGAATGGCGATAATAATCCCTGGAGAATCACCAAGCTATATTTGGAGATTTGTGTTTGTCCTTTGTCCCCCTCTGTTCCTCTTCTCCAGGAGTATTATCGTCGAAAGTATACTAATGTGTACTTTAAGTCCGAACTGCCGCCCACGCTGCGATCTAATGGAGACAATCATGCAGCGTAGAAAAGTGAATCGGCTCGGCACTCGTCGCCTTTGTGCGTTTGCTTTCCCCATCTAAATCAGTCACTCGCAATAAATGCCCCGTGACTCGGCGCTTTTTTGTTTTGTTTTTTGCGAGTGGTTGGTTTGCAACAAGCGCCGTGACGATGCAGTCTTGCTGCTCCTTGAATGGCTCCATCGTCGGCAGGCGCGGTCGGACTTCAAATCAAACGAATTAGAGCCTTTATTCATGAAGGTAGGAGCCTTAAGCGCAGACCGCATGGCGCGTTTTTCAGCACGCGAAAACGCGACGCGCTATGAACGCTGGCGCGGAAGCTGACGCGGGGGCACCCGCATGCAGACAAAGCCAAGCACCGCCGGCCGCGCGTTATCAGCGTTGCCAGATAACAGAATTCTCAACACGCGATGTAAATGTTGACGCAAATACTACAAAATGAGAATTAAATGAACAAATAAGTAAATGAAACGGGTTTGTGTGTCAAAAGAAACACCTTTTCAATTTTTATATGGAAAATAAAAATGCTTTTGAACACTTTGAAATGTGCTGAATACGAAACAGCGTACTGTGCAGGATCACGTGATAGTTCGACCGACCCTCGTTGGGCGAGAGCCGCTTCGACGCCTCGGCGCGCGCGTCTTGTTCTGGGTCGGCTAGAAACCAACGCTCCCGCGAAAACGCGCGCCCGCGCGCAGGAAATGACGTCAGTTTGACGCCGACGCGCCTGAATCGCGAGCGAAAACGCGCCATGCGGTCTGCGCTTTAATAGCATCGCCGTGTCTTAGATGACACCGAAAACTAAAACCGGTTTGACAGATTTAACAAAATGCATTGTCAGAATATGCATGAGCGGAAATGGAGATCACTGATTGACTATAGTCCATTGCAACCTAGAACGAAGGGCGAGGGTAAGAAGGGGCCGGGGAGGAGGAAGCAGACGGAACGCTAAAGAGAGAAGGAGGTTTCCCTCTCTTCTCCAGCGTTCTGTCTGCTTCCTCCTCCCCGGCCCGTCTTACCCTCGCCCTTCGTTCTTAGGTTGCAACGGACTATAGTGCGAAAGTTTTCCTCTTCACATTCCTTGCGGTGTTGGCTCCTGCAGAAATACCTGGTTGGCGTCTTATGCAGGGCGCAAGTTACTCGGCTTCTCTTGCAGGGATTGTGAAGACGTCAGAACGCCGAGCTCTGATTGGCTCTGATTGAATGATATTGGGCAGACCTCAGCCGGCTCGCCTTGAGGTCTGCCCACTATCCTTCAATCAGAGCCAATCAGAGCTCGGCGTCTTTCCTGACGTCACCACAACCCCTGCAAAAGAAGCAGACGAATCTTGCGCTCCTCGATCTTTCCAAACATCGCCTTCTGCGCGCCGCCATCTTTGTTTGCTGGGCTGTGGAACGCCCTCTGAGCATGCGCTGTTGCTTTGTTGTGCGGCATGTCGGACGCTGCGCATGCGTCAACGTCTCAGTGACTCAGCATTTTTCGCCCAGGTGATACGCGCTGGAAAGGTCTATAAATTGAAATATCAATTCATCTCTGGTGCACGACCGATGTGTTCGTTGATTTGGAATCCCTGTACCCAAATTTTCATTTTGGTACCATTTCCCCGGCCAGTTGAACTTTCTAACGTCATGCAACCGCGGAGGTGCTGCTGTTGGCACTTCGAATGCGCAGACAAAGCAGAAAGATAAGAAATATTAAAGTTTTCTTTTGAGCCCATTTTCTGGGCTGTGTCGCGCAGCCTCCCAGGTCGATCTCATAACTGCGATCATCTTTCTAGCGACGCCAAGTGTCTGTAGAAGGTTGATCTCTTATAATACAAATACGAAAAAGCAGAATCCGATCAAATGAACTTCATCATGTTCGGACTCGAAGAAATATTGTGTAGAGTTAAGCAAACTGCTTAATTTATAAAGTACCATAAAGACGCTGTTTATTTAGTCAAGTTTGATATTATAATATAACATGAATGCCCGGATTGCGGGTCAGACGCGGTTCCGAATTTTGCGGATGCGGTTCGGATGCGGATCGAATGCGGATCGAATGCGGATCGAATGTGATCGGATGCGGATCGAATGCGGATCGAATGCAGATCGGATGCGGAGAGCATAACTTAAGAACATTGCGGATGAGGTTCGGGTACGGATAAAAAGTTCCCGTCTGAGGACCGAATCCGTATGATCAAACTGTTATCCGCGCGGGCCTCTAAGTACAGACGATAAAAAAGCTATTGAATTCCTATCGCCACGTCTCAATTGACTTTTTGCCACCATAATTTTATTGATTTTTTATAGACTAGACTCGACAGAATAATAAGATGCAGTGCGGGGAAGCGACATCACACCCAGTTGAAACCTCCTTGCGGAGGCTGTTCTTTTCGACTGAATCATACAGTTATCGCCTCTTGCAATGCTTTATATTTAGAGATGCAGTTCCCCATCCCTTAGGAACCTAATTTCGTGTATATTATCGGCAAGAAAAAATACTTGCATTCTCATTGCCTTTGGGGTGGTCCTCACTCAAATGATTGACTTTCAAGTGCAACGTATATAAACATGTCTTTGGAGCAGTCAACACTACTTAATTACTAGTGTTAGGAGTGCTCTGTTGTGTGTGCATTTCTGATATCTGCGAATGTGCACGAAGCAAGTGGCGAGTGCACGTATCGATGGGTTCATTGAGACAAACCTAAAATTGTGTTCAGTTTTTTTTTATATACTGCCCTATTGATTTTAGGAAATGCGAAAGAAACATTGGTAGAAGCTTTAATTTTTCTATGCAATTTCTAGGCAATTTCCAAACAATCTCTATATACACTATGCTGTATAAAAAGTTTCCAGAAAGAAGATCACAAAGCTCTAGACGGCGGATACACTTTCTTTAGAATACCGATAGCCTCAACAGAATATTTTCTATAGAAATTTTGTAGAAAGTGGATACCTAGTTTTTTAAGAGACTTCGCCTGGGACGAATTTGTTTTTCGTGCACGTGCAGTGCTCGCACCAGGGGCCCTAACCTAGACACTTGGTGAAAAAGTTGGCGTGGAATCCGGCGGCTCCGATTGGCTGGAGGCACAGTCAAGTGCGGAGTTGGCCGATCACGGCCGCCAGACTTCTCGCCGACTCTTTCGCCAAGTCTCCAGATTGGGGCCCCAGATAACGCGGGCTTGTCTGTAAACCGCGTGTTAGTGAATCTGAAATTTAACGTACCATGTTGAAACGTGCGAAGGGTGTCCGTCTCTTTCTTTCTAGCGCCGTAAACGTGCGACGCGTCCAGGTACGACGTCTTGTCGTTTACTTGCACCCTGTAACCTAAATGTAAATTAGACTATGGTCACTGATACGCAGCAGAACGACCCACAAGTTTGCTTCACAACTCTGCGGTGCATAGCCGTCATCTTGAACAGGTACGCGCTTCCACGACGACGGTGTTTTTATACCGTTCATTTCTTTCTTCTTAACTTGGCCATCTTGTTCCCTTGCGAGTAACACGACGTTAACGTCGACCAGCGTCGCATAGCTTCATTCGCGCACAGCCCTAGCATGGCTTGACTCTGTGCCCTTTGGCAATATATAGTCACTGATATCCTCAGAACAGATTGCGGCATTAATAAATAAAAACACCGAAGAATGAATCCCAAAGCCAGAAGCGTGAACATAACACCCGGCATTTCTTGAGTTGTCTTCATTCGAAAACCACGTTCTTCTCGACTGGTGTCAGGCGCTGAATGAAATTGTGCAACACTAACCAACGCCAACCTTACATTGAACTTGAGATAACTTGACAACGAAGGTATGAAGAAAGCACGGACGCTCGCTAATGCTTCGTTGAGTTATAAGCAGTTTCAGTTATCTCAAAAATACCAAAACCTCCTTATACACTCTTTAAAAAAAGGTTCCCAAAATGGTGGAACAACCAACTTTTACACCCTCAATCGGGGAAGGAAGGAAGTGCCTCGCTTATTACCTCCACTAGGGAGACAGACACCAGCGCCCCCTAGGGTTCTCGATGTATTTTTAATCTGCCGATATATCCCCATAAACACGAGTTTTACATATCGTTTGTTCACTTTTAATCTCACCCAGTTTGCACAGGAAGCACGGAGTCGCCCGCAAGAGGGGCAGGCAGGTCCGGTTCTTGTCTCCATAGAAAGGGTCGTCGTCCTCAACGTCCATAGGGATGCACTCAGGAGACGTTCGCTGCGGGGAGTCGCAGCAGTTTACTGCGGCATTCGGTTCTGGGAAAGAAAACAAGGCTTGCATCGGTAGAGCGAACAGACAATTTTTCACCATTGCTCGACAGTTAAGGCTGGTTCACACAGTTTCGCTGCAACCGTGCGCTCTGTGCAGTCCTGTACTCCCTTAAGACCTCTTATGACGAGATACCACACGGGCACGCTGGCGCCATCTCTGAGGCGCCCTGGAACTGCAAATAACTAGAAGCAAAGGCTTTTTGGTAATAAAAAAAGGTACCTACTACCTATGAAAAATGCTATTTTATAACATTGTCGAAGATGTTCATGTTCCTAATAAAAGACATTATGAGCAAAAAAATAGGAGATATACGAAATCGCAAGTGTTCCACGGCTACTTGATAGATGGCGCGAGTGTGTTCTATCGTCTGAAGAAATCCCAAGAGGGCACAACGCATCAGGTTACAGCAAAACGCAAGTTGTGTGAACCAGCTTTATAGCTGGTGACTGCACGCACCCACGGCTGCAACCTGAACGAATTTGCGAATTCGAGTTAGAGCCGCATGTGCTCGCTTCATGTTATAAACAAACAACAAATGCATCGGTGTACTGAAATTATGAGGGCTCAGGGTTGAAGAACGAAAGAATTGCCATAAAACATTTCGCCTTTTGATGTGTGGTTAGGCCCTCGCAGTAAGTATCACGAAACGATAATGAAATTGAAGTGTCACAAATATTAGCTCTCCTTCTCCCTTCGAGGCACGTCTTGTGAACAAGTATCAGAGTAAATGTATCCACATGCAAATAATTAATATCTTGGAGCGAAAAAATAACACTTATTTTTATTCTTCGCCATATGCTAGCTGGTTTCAAAACTAAATGAAAAATTATTAATGTAAAACACAACAACTAATGAAACAAAACTGAATTTTTAATTCGGTCTTGGGGAACAGGACAGCCGGTGCTATAGTGCATATTAACCAACTGGCCGTATGTTCGACCATACGACTCAATGTGTTGATTAACTTCAAATTCTAACAACCTTCTTTAAGGCCTCACCTCGCGGTTAAAAAATGCTTCGTACATGAAGACGTCTTACTCCGAGAGAGTATTAAACCCCAAAGCAACAGCCTACTTTCATTTAGAACCCTTATCAATTCAAAACAACAGCTACCAGAAGGTTTGTTTCAAGTTACCTGGGTTATCTCCTTACCGCGTGGGTTGTGTTCCGCACTTGGGTACATAAGTATCCAAACAGGATACATATTCAATCCAATTTGTTTTAAATCTCACCGACACCAGGATCTACAGGGTGTCTGAAATAGCGACCAGGCTCTTTAATTCGACCGCTAAAATTGGTTTCTTAACTATCGCGCAACGATTTTGTGAAGCGTTTCCGACAGGTGGTGCATTTTTTCCATAAAATTTGGAAAGTGCGAACTTACCTGAGGAAGAAGAAAAACGAAAAAAAATAGTAAAAGTTTTATCTCCTATAGACCTTTTCTGCAAGTGCGCCGCCATCTTTAATTGTCGTCACTTCCAGTATGAGCGAAAACATTCTTTTGCCTTTGCCACGCCAATAGAAGGCATTTAGGGTATAAGAGTAACCGTCACACTTTCTCCTTTTCCCTCTCCTTTATTTTTTTACTATTTGCAGGTTGAAACGTTAGATTATTTTTTCGTCACCCCTACCGGATACGCCGATTAGGTGGCTGGGGACGAGAGTACACAGAAAAGGTCTATGGACACGCAACGAAGCCACCGGTCTTGAAACAATCGGGCGCCCTATTGATTGAAGGCCGGTGACTTCTCTGCGTTTACATATGAGTTAATCTTTTTTTCATTTTTTTACTTTTTCCTCAGGTAAGTTCGCTCTTTGCAAATTTTATAAAACAAAAATGCGCTACCTCTGGGTAATGCTGCACAAAATAGTAGCGCAATAGCTTAAGAAACCGATTTTCGCGGTCGATTTAAAGAGGCTGGCCGCAATTTGGGACACTCTGTAATGAAGCCAGTCAAGCAGCGCCGACAGTGCATCGTCACGGTGCTCGTCGTTGTCTTTGTGTGTTTGCTATCATCGATTAAACCAATCACGCACACTGAGTGACCCATGACTCAGCGTTTTTTTTGTGCGTGGTTCGATGATAAGCAAACGACGAAACATCAAGTGCAGTAACGACACACTTTTGGCGCTGCTTGATTGACTCATCATATCGTAGCACCGTTTGTGGTCGGACTTGCAGTGATATCGGACTCGATGTGAGATCGCTCTACGGAAGCTTGGCAGCCAAGCTTCCGTAGAGCGAAAATCGGAAGCTTAGTCGGATGTCAGGTTCAGTTCTTCAGCCGAAAAGGGCGGGAGGAGAAGGAAAGACTACAAGGTTCTAATTTGAAAACATAAACAGGGACTTTCTGTGCGTTTGTCGTCCTTTGCTTACCTGCACTCTCGGGGTTGTGCTATGTCTAATAGGACGCTCCTCGCAAGATTATCATTTACCCAGGTTCGGCTGCCACGGCTTCCCGATGTCGTTGACCGCAGTGGGTGTTCCGGAACGCAGTATCTGGCTGACGTCGTGGGCGATGAACTCTCCGAAGAGGACGCCCAGCTGGGTCATGTTCGGGCTGGAGGCTTCTAGTGGAGGATGCACCGTGTAGGAGACCACTCGTGGCGGCGGCAGGGGCCCTCCGTCGCTCGCCACTCTTGGCTCACCCACGACTGTGCAATGGCGTCGGCGGGTGCGCGCAGGAAATTCCATTTCAGTCGTCAAACTATGCACCATCTCGCCGACGTCACACCACGAGGGTTGCGCTGCTTTTGGCGCTGCACATGCTCAGACGCTTTCTCTCACGCGAATCTGCTTTTTGCGCACGCGCACTGCCCGCAACAGGAGACGCGGTCTTGCTTGGAAACAGCGTGTATAGTCACGGACTGCTTAAGAGACGTAAGGTGGGGCTCATTGCGTTCAGGCTTCCGGCCCCGTGATTGGTTCTTCGGTGTTAATGCTACAATCTCATTGGTTCCTGAGAAGTAGCAAGAAGCTCGGCACTCGCCACGCCCACCGTTTCTTGAACTCTCAGTGACAATACTATGGAGCGCCTCTCCGACTGGTGTGTTTAGCGTCCTCTCCCTCCCATGCATCAGAAGTGGTCCCAACGTGGCAACAAATGACGTTACAGAAAACGGAGTGTCCTGGTGTCGAATGTCGCGATCCTGGTGGTTGGTCGTAGAAATGCTGGCGAAAAGCACGAGCGAACGCGAGTGTCGCTTCAGTCGCAGCGGTACAGCTTTTGGCTGCAAAATCTTCCGTGGACTGTCACACTGGCGAGCGACCTGCAGTAGAACAGGCGTCTGCTGCATCCAGCACCGCTGTTGGCACACCGCCAGGATCGCGACCGGCAACAGCGTGACGCTTTTATGACGTCACCAGGCGAAGATCGAGGGAGTACGGTTCTGGACGCTCTAAACATGCCAGTCGGAGACGCGTTCCAGGCACCATAACCACACTACGCTTATCGCTCTACTATCATCCGGGGGCACTACAAACTCTGCCAGAGAAAAACAGGCTTTCTGTTTTACGTTGGCGGGGTGCATGTCTAAAAGGAGAAAAATAACCAAGTCGGGGCTATTACTTGCGCGAAGCAAGTGACTAAAGCCTTTCTGGAAGCCTAACCTAAAAATATATGCTCCAAGAATTCCGCCTTAAAAAGCAGTAATTCAATTACAGCGCAATGCAATGAATCCTCACTCAAGGAATGAAGATATTCATCTATGGGAGAAAGGACGCTATTACTTCAAGTTAATTGAAGTTGGGTAGCTTCTAAAGAAAAACAATAGTGATGTAATTATGTTACTTTCAAAATGTAATGCGAGCTACCAAACATTACTTGCTCACCTGTAATTATGATTGTGATGAACTACTTTTCAAGTAAAGTTGTAACGGTAACTAGCGTATTTTCCGGACTATAGTCCGCACCCGGTGCATAGTCCGCATTGGCACATTTGGGGTCAAAAATAAAGGTATTTGCTCAGATAGATAGGTACCCGGTGCACAGTCCGCACACCGTGCAGAGTCCGCACTTAGTGTCTAGTACAAACGTAAAAATTATCATACACAACACACCTTGACAAATGCCTGCTGCATTAGCTCGGAAAGATGCCTGTATCATACATCAATAAACTATTATAAATTCTGCTATTTATAAAATCCTTCATGTCGTGTCACACAAACCGATATAGAAAAAAAGGAAATCCTTGTATAGTCCGCACCTGCAGATAGTCTGCATCGGGTAAAATTTCGACTTTTAAACATGTGCAGTCGGCGGAGTATACAGAGAAAAATACGGTACTTCCAATTGTAAATATATTTACCTAATTATGGTTGTACACTTTTTAGTAGCGTCGAGAAAAAAAAAAAGCTGAAAAATACAAATTTGATGTATCTTTCTGAAGAAAGGCTCTTCAGACAATTTGGCATCAGATGTCTTCGCCCAGTTTTTACAGTTCAGATGTTTATAGTCTTACAGTCGCCGTAGTCAGGTCTGAGAAGCTTGCGCATGCAGGAGCCCGCGTTTCCCAGTCCGTGTGGTTCTGGTTGTTGCAGCTCCCGTCCGGATATCTGAACGGGTAGCTGAAGTCGCAGCCAGTTGGAGCGGGATTGCAGAGTCCCTCCAAGTCGGTTCCTTCCACTACAATGTCGCCCAAAGCGTCAACCGCTCTCGCTGTTCTTTGGGACTTTGGGAAGCTAAGAGTAAATCCATTCAAATAGAAAATAATGAACTGTTTCGGGGAGATGTATCAAATGACTTCTATCTGACGCAGAGTTTTGATTTTGTGCGGAGCCATGGTGACAAACCCAAAAGCAAGGGCGTATTTGCAAAACAAATTGACGCATACTGAATGTTTCATTGAATACCCCCATCAAAAGCAATACAAATTAAGTATACTATTGTTATCACTTTTACAAAAAAGGTATACTCAAAGTATATGTTAGTATGCTTATATAAAAGTATAATTTTAAGATACTTTTAGTGCCTTTCGCATTTTAGCCGTGTAGTTCGCTTTTCAAACCCGTCAGGCAACGAAGTTGTCCATACTGAAAGTCTGTTTAATAAAATTAAACTCAACTAAAATATACATAAAATATATCTCGCGAAGTGATTTATAAAAACACAAAACTAGTGTAATTTTAGTGTATTGCATTTTACTGAGGTTAAGCCTATCCAGCTAGTGCCCAGGACACTTCGATGCAATTCTTCTTAAGGTGGTGTCACTTTTTGTATCACCTAACTGTGACAGTGTGCGAACATACACAGAATAACAAAGCAACATCAAAACTGGCTCGTGGCTAATAAACTCAGTTTGACCCCATAATTATTGGTTTCACCACCATGTAGTTGCGACGTTTCCTGCGAGTGATTTCTTACTAGTACTGTCCACTCCTTGGCACTTCTTACCCTGGGAAGACGAATGCGTCGGACATTTCTATACTCCGTTTCCCTTTGCAATAAATCGAAAAGGGTCCTACGGGCCATCGAAGCCATTTCAATGCCGTGTGTCACGTGACCTTAAAGATGTGGGAAGCGGTGTGCGAGGTGCGTCGTCAGGTGGCACTTTGACAGCGTTGGACATGCTGGAATGAATTGTTTCGTCCGTTGCTGTCCATCGTAAGATGAAACAAAATATCTGCGAGGGATTCTTAGATACAAAAATGAGATATAGCTCGGTGGGAGCGGAGTGAGCGCGCTGCGCAAGTTCCGTAACTGACTTGGGTACGTCAGTTCCGTCATGAATGACTGGTCCCAATATATTATTAAAAACAAAGTTTAAAATTAATTCGGGACGTTTTGGGAGCCGTGAAATTCGCAAAAAGTTGGTTTACAGCAAAATGCATTTTCTTTTTCTTTCTTTTTTTTTGGGGGGGGGGGTCGTAAGATTTATGTTAACAAAACGTTCAGTTGGGCTAGTAGCTTCATGACTGGATAGAAGCGCCGAAGGACGGGGACAAAGTGAAGAGGGTAACGACAACACGGAGAGGTAACGACAAACGCAAAGAACGGGTGCTAAACTCCGTTTCATACTGAGTCCGAGCGCACTGAAGCCACGGTTCCGGGGAGTGAATTAAGCGACGCTAAAATTACGTCGTCACTGACGCTTGGGGTCATTGTGTGTTTGCCGGTTAAAACCAATTAAGGATAGTGAATGCGCAGTTATCGTCCACTTTTTCCCGAGCGTCATTCGTTTAGACCGCGATTGCAGACGCACAAGACGAAGTGTTCCGTGAAGATGCACTTCTGGTGCTGCTTGATTGGCTCACATCGTAGCGTCCGCTGTGCTCGAACTTTGTGGGAGATGGAGTGGCCTTAGTTAAGACAGATTTCGATACCTGAGCAATAGTTGTCGACTCGTCTCTAGGAAGAGTTCAGCGAGGCGTTCCTGGCGGTCGGACTCTTCGCTGCTGTCCACTTCCGCTGCCCGCGCAGAAGCATAGGGACAGCCGGCCGACCTTGTCCGCCGCATTCCTGAAGTGCGGGGTTTGCCAATTAATCAAATAAAAACAGAGCGGGTTCTACAGACCACTGGGTACAGCTTGTTTCACAAAAGCAACGTTTAATATCCGCTCTGCGGATGGCGGGGAACAAGGACACGAGCGATTGTTGCTCTGCTCTAAGGTTGAAGCTTGGGCGAGTTGGTACGACAAACTAAAAAGATAAAAACAGCGCAAAAAGACGACGGACTGATGAAGGAAGATGCAGACAGAGCACTGACTCGCAACTGAATGGGTCGTCTTTTTGCGCTGTTTTTATCTTCTACGTTTGCTCAGCCACTGTTCTTCGGCAGACAACAATTTTTACACTCTGCGTCATATGTTCGCCGGTTCCACTGCAAATGTCTAGATATTCAGGCAGAAGAATACGGCAACTTCGTGCAGTCTAAAAACAAACAGTTGCAAATGCAGGGATTGTTCAAGGCGCGCTAATCCTCCTGCGACGAGGCTTATTGGCTCTGAATCCGATGACGGGGCAACGCCCAAAACTTGGAACACAGGGTCCAACATCGGTGGAGGGGACAACGGTGAATCGGCACATAAGGGGAGGGAGTGGCGAGTTCTTCGTAAATGCTTTGCCTGCTGGGCTTGTATGTGCAGGACAACAGTGCATTCAGAGTGCAAGTTTCCCATCTTCGCCAAGCAGTTGCCAACGAGACCATCGCGACGGCTCCTAAAGACGAGTCATTCGTCGCCAAGAAATCAACGGCGCCGTACGTTGCTGCTGCCCTGGGTACCTGCCCCAAGTTTTCGTCTCAGGGACAAGGTCATGGTGTCCCCAAAAATGCGACTGCTAGTTTCAGTACGTCATCGTCCCTGTGACCACGCCACTGTGAGTCTTCCAACACGGCTCACAACGCGAGTGACTTCCTCGCTCTCACCAGGATCATCGTCCAAGGCCTCGGGCCTCATTCAGCCAAGCTATAAATTGCGGCATCAGAGCCGTGACTCGAGTACCGTCTTCGATACCGTCTTCGACGCAGCAACAACGGTCTCAGGCATCGAAGCTTTCGCAATAACCGTCATCGGGAACAAATCATTGATGAGCACGTCACTAAAGACGCTGTATATATCCAATTTACAAATCGTTTCATCTCGCCGTTAAAGAGGAATCGTCGGTAACATTGAAGAGTTCCGATGTGTGGCCAAATGCCTCTGTCGTTCGTCCTTTTTTCGGAGGCTGCTTTCTTTCGGGCATTAATTGGCTATTTTGAAGAGCTTAACTGGTGGTGGTAATGACTCGAAGTCTTGATGTATATTATCAAAATGTCAGTGTTTTTAGAACAAAAACAAATCAATGTATGTCTAATCTTCGGGGCTGAGATTATGATATTGTTACATCGCAAGTAACCTGGCGTCATGACGATATCGCCGGTGGTGAATATTGTCCATCTTTTTCTGTTTCGCTGTGATCGTGACAATGCTTCCGGGATAAGATACGGCTATGGTGTATTGATAGCTTCAAGGAAACTTGAGTAAATAGGCATCCCGATTTAGAAACTTATCAGGAATTGGTCTGGGTTGAGATACATTCTGCTGATGGGTTCAACCTTCTTGTTGGAGCATATTAATTCCGTTTGCATCAGATTCTAGACTTCTTAATGCGAAAGCATTAACTGTCCCACGGAGCAAGCTGACGTCACCAGTTTGAAGCGTGAAAACGGCACCTCAGTTTCCGCTATCGCATTCGGTTCCATTGGCTGGCGTCAGTCGACGTGGCTCCTATTGGCCGCTGCGATTGTCCGTTTCCACGACCGCTCATCCCATGGCGCTGCGTGTCCATCAGCGCGCCGTTGAGACGGAGCGTCCAAGGTCACCAGGGGAGCACGCGCGCTGACCGGAGACGAAAAGTACGCAGCAGACGACAAAGGGAACGGACGAGCGGCTTACATGCTTTCGCATTCGCAACTCATAAGAAGTGCTTAGGTGTACCCTGAGCTTTTTAGCATGAAGCGTTCTTTGGCTAGTTTGTTTTATTCGGGTAATTGTTATGGTGTCAGTAATTATCGCTGTATAATTAGTGTAAAAAAGCTTGTATAATTAGTGTAAAACAGATAGTTTGCATGCAGCATGGGTTTTAGCAGGCAGATCCGTTAAAACTAATGTATTCACATTTTTTTCATCATTCCAAGCCAATTGTTCAAAGTCGGGATCAGGGCGATGCAACATATTTGGATATGTCCGAGGGCTTCAACAAGGTCAATCACGAATTGCTATTGTTGAAACTTAAAAATTATTGGCTTTACCCTGAGTACATTGCCTGGTTCAGGAGTTGTCAGCACCAAAGACAAAACTGTGTTAGAGATTCTGCCTAATTGTCACGTCCTTGCATTACTATTTTGGGTGCGCCTCATGGCTCGTACTATGGTTCTTTGTTGTCTAGTATTTTTATAAACGATCTGATATCCTCCATAAAACACTTCGCTTGCGCTCGTATTTGCATATGTATGTGAAGTTGTTTCCGGCAGATAAACTTTATCATCGATTGTGCTTTGCTCTAAGACATGGTATGTTCAGTACAAAAATGGTGCATCTCAAACAATCTACTTTTGAATCCCAGCAAAGCCCGAATGACCTATTTAAAAAAAAAGAAAAAACGTAGAGTGAAATTTTATGTATATGTTTCTGTAAATTGAACCTATAATTAAGATGACACTAGTAAGAGATCTTAGTTGTTTTCTTTTTGTGGATAATCTTTTTCTAATTCTCACTTGAACTCTATAGTTAGCCAGTTTTGCGCACGTTGGAAATAATGACTCGTTTAACTACACTAGTTCTCATCATTGTCTGTTGAGAGTCTTCAGTGTTAATGTGCGCTCTAAAGTTCAATTTGCATCTCTCGTCCGGAAATATACTGGGTGTTTTGTGAAGACTTTCAAAAATCCTAAAAACTAGGGCATTTGAAAAAAAAAAGAAACTGTTTTCGGAAACAAACTACCAGCCAAGGCGGACGTCAGGAACTGCCAAAAACATACCAATTATCCAGCTAATTATATAAAATTTGTTAATTAACTTTTTTAATTAGTGGAAATAGCATTTATGGTTCTCAATTAGAAAGTTGCTCAGCGTTATCGAAGACCACTAAATTAGTCATTTTGAGAAAGACTTTGAGCGCGTGAGAAGAGTAGTAGCACACTAAAGTTACCACTCGTGCATTAGGTACTAGGATAGCGGTTGTGGTAAGGCGCTCCGCGCGATTTTTTCCGCCTAGGTCTTATCTAGCCCCAACCTTGTACCTGCTCCACGAGTGGTAACTTTAGTGCGCTACTACTCTTCTCACGCGCTCAAAGTCTTTCTGAAAATGACTGATTTAGAGGTTTTCGATAACGCTCAGCAACTTTCTAATTGAAACCATATGTCTATTTCCACTAATTAAAAGTTTATTCACAAATTTTAATTAATTAGCTGGCTAATTAGTATGTTTTGGGCAATTCCCGACGTCTGCCGTGGCTGGTA
>JAZHYW010041100.1:0-20512 GCA_037355805.1 Ixodes ricinus | reverse complement strand
CGATAAACACGTGACATGTGGGGGTCACGAAAACCTGGGGTCACGTGACAAGTGGGGGTCACGTGACCTGCGGCGGTCACGTGACCTTACAGTTACGCCGACGGCGATGCCGACGCTGCCTCAACCCGAAAACGGGCGCCCAAGGAGCTTCGCTCTAAAAGGAGGAAAACGCGGGGAGAGGGGAAATTGAACTCAGCTCTGTTACGTCACGGCGCGGTGGTGGCGCGTTGGGCGTACTTCCGGTCTGGGGCTGTGGGCGGAAGTCACCATGCGTGACGTGCATTCCTGCGTTATTTTGGAGGAAACCAGAAATAAACCTGCCTTCTCGTCAAAACGTCCGCGACTGAGGATTTGCCAAAGAAGTCGGGAAATGTTTCAACGTTAGTTTTCACGTGTTTTCTGCTTGCTCGGTTGGTCCGAGAACGTGGATAGGAGCCGTGATAAAAGGAAAACCAGACGCCGTCAACCACGAATGCTTGTGCGGGAAGCACTTTCGGTTAGATTCACAAATACTTGTGATCGTCAGATTTATTTGGTGTTTCTGACATGAACGCGGAAAACCGCCAAGTTGTACCGACCACCTGCGGACTACGGTCAGTGCGTCTTCAAGTTCAGACGGCCTCCTGATTGTTCGAACTGTCGTCTGCTTTTTCAAACGTTTCTGCTCGTTGTCGTCTGCTCATTCAAAGTTCAAACGACAGCTGGCCCGTAGACCTTAACGTTGACCCGGTGATTGCGATAAGTACAAAGTGCAGGCCTTAACAGACTTTTAAGCTTGAGGGTTGGTTGGAGGAAGTAGGCTCGTTGTAAACATTAGATACAAGTAGATGTTGATAATTGTTACCTGTGGCCATCACCAACTTGTTATGCCCGATTCACTTGGTTAGATTCTGCTTGCGATTTTGAGCATCGACGTCGACAATCTCGTCTACGGTTCAGCTTTTGCAGCCCGAGCGACGTCATGACTGAAAATAGCGAGCAGAACCTCGTCATGCGAGTCAGGCTTTAGCGTCCATACCGTGGCGTCCACGCGGATTGAATCGCCGCATGTCACATTATTCACGCGAAGTTTTGCGGTGTAACGAGCTTCGTTAATTTTGCTGAGGTCGCTGAAGTAGTCGGACATTGCCGGGAAGACGTAGAATCAAGAATTCTAACGCAAAAAAGAGCAGGGGGACTCACACCGCCGCCGACAACATCGCATTCCAATGGTGGTTTATGGGCGACGGTGAACCTCTTGCCCACACCGCCATCGCGCATGCGCGGCGCCGGTGGCGTCTGCTAGGGACGCCCCAGTTTGTTCGTAAATATAAGATGGTCTACAGGGACCGTATCATTACTCTCGTGGCAGATGACGTCATGGGAGAGTGCGCATCACCTGGCGTTTGTGACGTTACAGACGGATTTATTCAACGACGGTGCGTACGCGATGCGAGCGGTCCCGTAAGAGAAGGCGAGACGAATAATGCTGAACATAAAATTGTATAGCACGTTATAATTTATAGTGGCGGACAGTGCGCAAGGTGTGGAGAGTGCCAAACACCTTATCGCTGCGCAGCCAATGGCATTGCGTCAGTAAGCGATAAGAACGCCGAAGGGCCAATCACGATGCAAGAAGCGTGAACCAAATAACCTCCGCCGTGCATTTCTGAAACTGTCTGCAGAGCAACTCATATCTCAGACGCCACGCCATTGTAGTGGCGCTGCTGTCGATAGAACGAAATGACCTTTTTAATAAATGTACACTACTAAACTTAAAAAAGGAAAAGAAACAATTGTACATATAAGCTTGATCGGAGTCCTTCGTTCTCAATAGTGAGTTCTAGTACAAAAGCAAACAAACATGTAGTAAGGTTTGAAAACAGAGGAAGAAAGCTTCTAGAATTTATTTAAAGGGTTCATTTAAATTGCTTCGAAGAAAAAATTGTTGTTATCATAATAATAATTCGGCTTGCATTGTTCCTTTAACTCTGTATTGTACAAACACATGACAAGGAAATTGGCAACATAGTAGGAACTTTATAGGAAACCTTCCGTGTACCGATACCGGAGGAGTCTTTCAAGCGTGCTGAAAGTCCCTGATAACTCCGTTACTGGCAAGCGGAAACTTTCGCTGGGCGGCATGTGATTTACAAGAGACACCTTGCGGTTAAATGATTTTTCAGTGGTAATTAAAGGTTATGGAACATAAAACGTCGCAGATCGTCTTATTTGGTATTAAAAGTTTTTTATTTTTTTATTCCTCACTCGCAGCAGCGAAACAGCTTGACTTCTGGCCGTGGAAGCTCGTTTTACCATGACGCCGATGAGTGAACGCTTCGGCAAATGTTTTGAGATACTATGAATAACTTTTGCTGGGAGTAATCCGCTAAGCCCCTTACACAGTCTCAACACCTCTAAGCCTCTTAGGGAAATTATGTGAAATCTAGGGTGACCTTGTGTTCGCGTAAGCCTTCCCTGTCTTCTGTAACAATATAACTTTAAAAACGAAAAAAAAAAACCTTTGAACTTTAAAATGTCGCATATAGCGTATCCATCACGCCCTCCCCTTCTCCTGTTATCCATCAGCAAATAGGATTTTGACACGGGGAGTTTAGGAGGATTAGAACTGCGAGCTTCGATGGCAAGACGGAAGCTGTGGCGCCACTACCTTAAAATTCTGCTTGACAGCAATTCACTTATTACCTTCTGCCTTGGGTTCTCACACGTCATAGGCCGCCTTGAATATAAACACGGTGTTTAATCCGCGTTTCAGTTATTTTCTGAGCGCTGAAGTTTCCAGCAATTCGTATTTTGATTGAAAAGCCTCGTATTATGGTAATTTAATTTTCTTTCTTGTAACAGCCGACTTAGTAAAGAAGGTCCAATAGACTGCTTTCATAAATCCGTCACCGCCCGCGTTGCATTCTGGGAAGCGGTGGATTAGGAGCGGAGCCGTCTGGATCTTTCTTTCCCATGACTCTCACAACGCATAGCGTGGCATTACGCCGCCACGAGGCGCTTGGTGTTTTGGAATAAGTCTATTGCGGCTGCGCCCTAGGGGAAATAGAGTTCGCGTTCAAAATACTATAAACGGCATTATTTCCGTGGGCTCGATGTTTGAGAAGTATGAGTTCCGGAAACAATTTTAGGCACAAGCGGTATTTGCCCCGAGAAGACGAAGTGGCGCCACCTGGTGACACCTTGTCGTGACGTAGTTGACAAATAGCACGTGACCGCCTCTGCGCTTCGTTGGTAGCATGTAGGTTAAGGTGTACCGTTCACAATTCTTGTTTGATTGGTTCATTTGAACCAGAGTTTGTGGTTGCGTGTGACCTAACTCTTCGCTGTACTTCTGATTAAAATTAAGCTCAAGCGCGGCGACAGCACTGGCGCCGCAACCTTACGGAAAAGGACCCAGTGACCCAGCTTCGTGTTATTGTACTGACCAGGACCAAATCGATCGTCGCCGTGGCTTCGGAGGCTTGTCAAGTGACCAAACAGGTAGATTCCGGGATAGCATAATTTCCGTAACAAGTTTTTTTTTTTGCGGTTTGTCGGAAACAGACAGGCAGAAAAAATAGAAATCAATCGCGACGAGGGCCAAGCAGGCGTTGAACTTGTCATTTCGATCGCAGGTTATTTTCGTAGTTCCTCGCCTGGTTTTAGAGAGGCACACGGAAAGTAATGTGTACGTACCACATGATGCGACGGTAATCCAAGGCGTGTTTACTTTTGTTTTACATTAAGGAAAACAGAAAAGAGAATTGATGAGTGTGTCACTGCGACGGGAACATCCGCCACCACCGCACAACACTCCGAGAATAACAAGGAGACGACAAAAAGACAAGACTCACCTTTTAACCTAAAGATCTAGGTCAAGGTTCAAACTATTCGTACAAAATAAACCTACTTAAAAGAAAACAGGGGTTGCGCGAGCATATTTATTTAACCAGGCCGCTGGCCGTAGGCTGCAAATGACAAGCACCTTGCTATGCCTTCTGACCCGCCTTGCGGGGGCATTGCCACCGAGTTGTGCAGCCGCTGAAGTTGTTGGGATTGTTGTCCTTGCTTTCCGGAACCCGTGAATCGAGCGTTTCCTTTCGTTTGCTGCTTGAAGTAGGGAAGCGCTCGAAGAACACGTGGAAGTATGCTCGTTTGTCTCCACGGCGAAGTATCCTGGCGGCGTTGGCAGCCATGAAGCTCTGACGCCATCGTAATTTACACACAACTTCCCGTCGTTTCGCTTGGCGTATTCGAAGTTGTTTTTAGGTTTCATCCTACGCACATTTTGCATGATAAAGGAAACAAAATACACCTAGCGAACAGTTCGTCTCTGCTACGCGCTAAAGCAGGCAACCAAAGCAAAGCAGAGCGGAGAATATACCAGGCCTTGTCGCTACGTCATCATCGAGTGATCGCAGCAGTCCCTTCGGTCCCGCTCGGGGCGAATATAACCCCGAGCGGTTGGGGTCATGTATTTGGCGAAAAGTTTAAGTCACGAGGTTATTTACAGTATGCAAGTTTATATTAAAAAAAAAGATGCCGGGAGTCACGCAGTTTTAATACAACGCAAAAGCGATCTTCGGGCACCTTCAAACCCGCACAAAAACTTATTATTGTGATAAGTTAAAATAAACAAAAAATGAGGAGGCAAAGTAGCCGCGCGTCAACGCACAACACAAAAAGCACATTTGTAGATAGTTTCCGCCCTCACGCAACACTTTCCATAATCCTTTAGGAAATTGGGAACACTGCAAGGAATACTAGGGGACACGCATTCGCAATGGCTGACGTCTTCGTTGCGAAGGGTGCTGCGGAGAGAGTAAACCAGTCTACGAAAACTCCCTGTGTCCTGGAGTACAAATTGTGTTTCTAGGTAGCGCCTTGCCAGCGGCGATAAGGAAGGAAGTGGTAAAAGGTGGGCTTCAAACGGACAGATATCAGGGGTTCAAAGAAGTGTTATTGTGGTGGTTGGCTCGCCCTTCAGCCGGGGTCACACTGCTTATAGACGCTTTAAGTACGCGCCAGATTGAGCCGCCATAGCCGACCTTCTCTTGTCTTACCGAGATTCCGAGCCACTGAAGCGGGCGTTGACCCGCCTCCCCAAAGGCCTATGCTGGGGACAAGGACACAGTAACACCTAGAATGATAATAACCTGTCCTGCTGTGGTAATAATGAAGTGAAGCGGACGAAGTGAGAGGGAACAAAAACTGAAGGTCGGTTATGGCGACGCACATACACAGCTGCCCGAAAGCGTCTATACATCACACAAAAGACAGTCGGGGGATCGGTGGCCGAGTGGGTCTAGCGCACACCAGCTCGGAGCACGTGGAGCGAAAGCTCGCGCTGCAGAACCCAGGATCCTGGGCTTCAATCCACGCCCCTGCCCGTTTCGATCTGGATGAACATCGTACCGGCGTGCGGTCGTGTATCGCTATTGCGTGATGCACGTTAAAGACCTCAGTCTAGCGGTTGTACCGCACTGGCTAAATTGCTCATCTACAGCTGAGACACCAGACGCCCATTGAGGCAGACTAACTTCCGGCTGTATAAACATACACGCAATACAATTTGTTCTTTTGAAGGCAGTCTGCATGCAGCTTTGAACGCGAGTTACCGCAAGAATCTTTCTTTGAATGCCGCGTGGCAATGAGTTCAAGGAGAAAACTTGGCACTCGGCATTCGAACCACGGACATTGCGCGGTGACTCGTGTTGTGCGTGACTGTCTTTTGAATGAGGTATGAGCAGTGTGACCCCGGCTTTACGACTCCTTCGGAACAAAACGTTGCCGTAACAACGCGGTGCAGTCGAGTTGCAGAAACACAAACAAAAACAGAGCGAGGTTTTGTTTTCCGTCATGCAGCCAAACAACCAAACGTTAGAATCGACGGAATTAGCCTCGATAATTACACGGCCTTTATAATTAATGTTCCCAGTAACTGCCTCGACTAAGAAAGACGTTCTTTTCTGAAACATTTAATCCGGGCATTTCGCATGCATAAAGCTTCAAAGCAACGTTCGCTTTTCGGATCGAAATTTTATTTGTAATTACGTAGTTTTCTGTAGAATTGATTGTTTTTTCAGGAAAGAATGCATGAATGCCTTTTTCGAGGGTTAGTGTTTATACTATGAAACGAAGTTCCGATATCAATTTAAATGAACGCACGAATGAGAGCTTTGAGGAGTCATTTAGCTGCCCGCGTAATGATGCTGATTACACGTGCTTCCTCGTAATGATTACGTAAACAATATTATTTCTTTTTCAATACTCCGGCTATCTTTCTGACGATGGGAACGAGAAATGCCAGATTCGAAGGTATTATATTGTGTGTGTTTTTTTGTATTTCTTTTTAAGACATGCTTAGAAATCTTCATTAAATTTCTCGAAATAATTTCTGTGCTTCCGGAACCCCCGGAAAATGTTGAGAACGTTAAATATAGGAGGTTTAAATGTCTTTATTGTGTCCCTTTAGTGTGAGACAATGTGTAAGCGAGAAATTCAAATGCGCTCAGTTTTTGTTTTAAAATTGAACAAAGGCGCCTAATATACCATGGTAAGCAAGTCAGAAGGTGAGTTTATCAAGATGGTGCACATACTTGGATAGATTACAGCAACGCCACGTCCATCCGAAACAAAGCAGAGCGACTGGAACGCATCTCAAGGAAGAGCCGACGATGAACAAGTTTGCCCTGGATGCGTGCTCCGCCGCATGTATATAACTTGTGCGGGGAAGCACACCCTTGCTCGCAGGGGCAACAGCGTAATCGAATTTAAGAGGTTTCGTACGGAGCATCAAATACGTTCATCACGCTCAGTCATATATTTTTTCAGAAATAGCGAGGCGGGCCCCCAAATTGTCTGCCCACACTTATCTTTAGATAGACCACGAAATTAATTTTCGGCTGGGATAAATTGGGATTTTACAAATCGCATATTGTTTAGTGCGCCAAAATAAATCTAGTACATGAGAGTAGACAACCTGAAACCTGCTTTCAAGCACGAAAAATTTCAAAGTATAGCGGACTATTAATGCGAATAGCATTCTTTGGATACTTCACGCACTTTTCGTCTATGTATCTATCTATCTATCTATCTATCTATCTGGCTATCTAACCTCTTACGCCGCGGGTCGATAAATAAATAAAAAAGACCGGCGCCGGCGGGATTCGAACCGTTGACCCTTTAGATCAGCAGGCAGACGCGCTAACCACAGAGCTATGAAGGCAGTCATTCAAGGCACTCTAAACACCTGTTTATATCTTTACCATCGCGCGCGTTCCATGCACGAGGGCTCATTCCGTTCTCGTGAGGCTTAGCACTGCCCCTAGCTCACCCTCTCCCGCGCTCGGGGAGAGGGTGATGTAGCGACCGTGCTCACCCTCACGAGAGCGGAATGAGCCCTCGTGCACGGAACGCGCGCGCACCGGTAGCTGTGACAGCGCTGTAAGGCGCGTCCTATGAGTAAAGATATAAACAACCGTTTAGAGTACCGTTGGTTGAGACTAGCTGAGACGCCAGAAAGTCTGGTCGGTACCATTTTGAGTGTTTGTGCGTATGGCGCGTGCTTTGCTCGCCTTCCTAAGTGACACAAACGCACGTGCTGGGCTGCGGAGATCGTGCGCAGGGCTGTGAAAGTGTCAACAAATTTAGAATCGCCTCAAGAGTGGGCTGGCGTATCTAGAGTGTGCCGGCCACCTGACGAACGCGCATAACTCCGCACCGTTTGATGCTATTCGCATTAACGTAGATAATCATTCCCAAAGGATGGGTTCTGCTGATTTTTTAGTCTTGCTGATGACAGTGTGTCTTTTGGCGAGCAAAGTATGCACCCAAAACTCTAGTTTTCCGTTCTCCTTAATGCCCTGAGGTTTGAACATCACATTAAAAGATGGCCATGGAGACGACGGACTTCATGACCGAAAACTCGACTAGTCAGAGAAAAGTGTCTGTTACAGGTTATTGATCGTTTATCGGTTCTCACTTTCATACCAATGTTCGTGGAGACCAGGGGAGGGAGGGCATAAAGAGCGAGAGAAGTGGTGGCCATCGGTCTCACAAAACAATTGAATAGAGGATCACAACCCTTTTACGCGTTCTCCCTCTCGCTGTCAGCACTCCTTAGATATCCTGCCCCCCCCCCTTTTTTTTGTTGACAATTGACCGTAAATAGAGGAGTGGACTCGACCACCATTCCCATATAAGTCAAGAAAAAAAATATCGTCCATACCCTGGAAGACGATGCTCTTAGCCTCGCTCCGAGCGCTTTTTAGCCGTGCCTCAAGAGCGCACTAGAATACAGTAGCGCAAGTGAAAAGAAAAGAGAATTCGACGCCCCCGCGTGAGGCTACATCGTCTGTTACGCGAGTTGTGAACCCGCGAATCAAGGGGGTACGGACCCCCGCTTGATGCCTGTGCAGGTGGCGGGAGAAGTTGAGGAAGTTGGAAATGGTGAAACGGTGTAAAAGACAAAGACAAATAAACACGAAAAAGCTTTGTCCTGCCCGGGAGAAAAAGAAAAACACGATGGAAGGTGACGGAGAGCCTACTCAGCGTTGTCTTACTCGATCTTTGTCTTTCGTATATTTGTACATGCTTGCCCATTTTTTCTAATGCTTCTAGCGACCGGTCATAGAAAAAATCGTGTTTTCTCTTTTCGGCTATTCACCCCTTCCTGATGTTTTCTATTTTGTTGAACTAGCTCTCTTCGTGCTGCTGAATGTTCTGCTCCGTATTGCTCCACTTACTAAATTTATGCTGATATTTTTTTAAAAAGTAACGAGTACATAAAGTAACCCGTTACCAATTATTTGTAACAAAAGTACATTCCGAAATACTTCCGAAAAAAGTAACTTGGCAGTTACAAAATTACTTGAAAAAAGTAACGGATTACAAGTAATTCATTACTTGCAACGGATTACTTCACCAAGTCTGGGCTCGAGCACTGCGTAACACGCACGTATGCGCTCGTCAATTAATCAATCCGTCGACGAATATTCGAATTCGCGTTCACGGCCATTGCGTGCCGTGACTGCGCTTATCATCATTTGGAAAATGGCAAGTTTCAGGGATTGTGGTTAGAAAGCACTTAGGAAGCTTGGAGTCATCGCCTCTGGTTTCCAAGTGCGTCACGACCACGTGACTTCTCATTTCGCTTTTTAGTTGAAGATTAAAGCTAAGGAGGAAGAAGTTAAAAAAAATTTTATTGTCCCTTTGAAACGGCCATTTCGGATAATGAATTGGACGGGAAAGATACGACGCACAGGGTGAGTCTGAAATATTGTTCGGGTATCCGCGCCCTGTACATTTTAAACCGAAAAAAAGAAGATCGACTGCGGAATAAAAAAGCTTAGCCCCAAAGTTTGTAAGCTCTCTTGTCAATTTTTAATGTTGCTTAGCTCTTTCTTGGTCCGATCAACATGTCTTGGTGTTTCAGCTTTTTTAGAGCGCAGCTCTTAGGCGCCCGTTTCGGGCTTGAGGCGGCGTCGGCGTCGCAGTCGCCGTCGCCGTCGCTGTCGGCGTAACCGCCCGAGGTCACGTGGTCCCCCAGGTCACGTGGTCCCCCAGGTCACATGAGCCCCTGGTCACGTGACCCCCGAGGTCACGTGATGACGATGACGATGCGGATGCCAATGACGTCATCAGTGACGTCACTAATGACGTCATCGGCATCCACATCGTCATTGTCATCATCATTGATGACGTCATCAGTGACGTCAAGCGACCCCTCCTGAGGCCATGTGACCCCCTTCCCCTCGAGGCCACTTGCCCCCCCCCATACCCTCCTCCTCCTCCTCAAGAGCTGCGCTCTAATTCGGTGTTACAGGGAGTTGTAAACGGCTTTCACTTTTTAGAGCGCAGCTCTTAGGCGCCCGTTTCCGGCTGGAGCGGCGTCGCCGTCGCCATCGGCGTCGGTGTCGCCGTCGGCGTAACCGCGCAATGGTGCATGATGGGTAAATTTCCCCGCTAAATCTAGCGGAAAATTTTCCCCGCTAAATCTAGTGGAAAATTTTCCCCGCTAAATCTAGCGGAAAATTTTCCCCGCTAAATCTAGCGGGAAATTTTCCCCGCTAAATCTAGCGGAAAATTTTCCCCGCTAAATCTAGCGGAAAATTTTCCCCGCTAAGTCTAGCGGGAAATTTTCCCCGCTAAATCTAGCGGAAAATTTTCCCAGCTACATCTAGCGGAAAATTTTCCCCGCTAAGTCTAGCGGAAAATTTTCCCCGCTAAATCTAGTGGAAAATTTTCCCCGCTAAATCTAGCGGGAAATTTTCCCCGCTAAATTTAGCGGAAAATTTTCCCCGCTAAATTTATCGGGGAAAATTCCCCCCCCTCCTCGAGGTCACGTGACCCCCAGGCCACGTGACCCCCTCTCCCGGGTCACGTGACCCCCCCCCCCCGTGCCTTCCCCTCCTCCTCAAGAGCTGCGCTCTAGTTTGGCGTTACAGGGAGTTGTAAACGGCTTTCACTTTTTTCTTTGTGGAACGGTACTCTAGCAAAAAAAGCCGGTTTGAACATAGTCGGGAAATAGGAACACGGTTTAAAATCATTGTGGAAACAATCCGAAAATAAATGTTCCGGTTTGCAGACACCGGGCTTTGCAAAATCCGGGGAAAAGGCGAAGTGGAAACAGTCCAGAGCGGAAAATTCAGGTTCGCAGGCACTGGTTCTTGCCACATCCCGGCAAAAACGTCAAGCGGGAGTTGTCCGGAGAAGAAATTTCTGGTTTGCGAACACCGGACTTTGTTTAATCCCCAATTGGTTACCCAATTAGGACCAATGAAATTCAGTTGGCACTTGACGACCCAATTGTATGGTCGCTTTAATTGGGTTCATTGTTTGTCGACTGGTTGCCCCAATTGGGATCAATGAAATTCAATTGGCACTGGCTTACCGAATTGGTCACTCCAATTAGTGCTGAGGTCACCCAATTGGTCATTGTAATTAAGTTAGAAATGTAGTGTACAACTGACAACTGCATACTTTATAAGGGCAACAAATATACTGTACCAGATCTTGCCATTTTATCTTTCTCCTCACCCCAAAATGAGCGTTCAAAAATCGCATTATGTTCGGTTGTCAGATTGTGAGAATATTTTTGCCTGACAGGATGTTATTTTCAAATTACATTTTTTCTTGGTGTCAGTATTGTATTGCAACCAATTTCTTCAATATCGCAAGTGTAAAAGATACAAACAAAACAACATCACTGGTGACAATTAACCCTTTAAGGCACATAAGAACAATCGCAAGAAAAAGTCTGAAACATTTTTAATTAAAAGAAAGAGCGCTTCTAGCACTAAGAAAATATTTACATAGTGAGAAGTAGTCCTTGTTGAGGCCACACGCTCTTGTATCCTGAGAGATACATTGTACTGTTCGGGTACCTAAGGGATTTGCTGGTGAAAGTCCAGGAAGCAGTTTCTACCAGGGACAAAACACGGGTTCATGCCACATTTACTGCATTGAAGTTGCGTCTAACCACACGGACAGTGTCGACAGCGTATTTTCTTGGCAAACACTGGCCGATGCCTAACACCGTCGTACCACACCTCCGCAGAAAATCGCGGCTGGATTTTCTTGCCAGGCCCACTGCTACAAGAAGGTCGTCATGAATGGTGTGCGGTACAGCTCTATCAACCTATCCGCGATGTCCACCAGCCCATATGTGCGTTGTATTCGAGGATGATACGGGGACTTGTTATGTCCACTTTAGATTTTTCCTCTTTCGAGTATCTTTACATGGATCCGAGAGGCTGAACACAAACAGAGTTGCTGCACAAAGTTACAACTTTGTTATCAACACACTTGATCATAGTTACTCCAGAGTTCTTGTCAGTCTCCTGGTCTAGAGTCTCACGTCTTTCCTTGATTGGTGTTTTGTCGTCCTGGAGGGGTCATCCTCGAGTTCTCACGTTCCGTATAATGCCCAATGACTTGATCTTGAACTCTGTTCAAGATACTTCTTAACAGCTCAACACTGCAAGAGTAGTTGTCGAAAAACACCACCGTGTTTTGTGGTTGACGAAGAGTCTTGCATAGGTCTATGACGACTTTTCCGCCAGCGCCCAAAGGTTTTCTTCGCTTGTGAAGTTCGACTTGCAGAAAGTATCCTTCCGAGCATTGGGCAATATGTCATAAACCACGCCAGATACCCCAGCCCGTACAAAAATTTTTAAGCCCTCACTAGGGTTTTGGCTGAACATACTGGCGCACGGCTACTTTTGTACAGTACCATCACCTCGTCAATGGATTGTTTTGTCCCATCCTCGACTTTCTAGCAGAAGACTCATCGAAAAGCTGCCTCTTTCGAAAAATTTGCCGTCTGGGTCTCCTTTGACACCAGTGGATCATCCTGCGGAGCTTTTGAAGTAGTTGAGAGGCATGACATCTGCAACAAAGGGTACCGCAGCTTTTCTGACCAATAGTCTCTATAGGCTGGCATCGTCACTACTCCCATGCTGAACGAAATGCCATAGGACTGCGATATCTCATCCGCCCTTGTGCTCACAAACGGTCCAGCCTGACGCACAGAATGAAGTTTGTCTCGTCAACAATCAGCATCAGCAGCTTGTCATCAATAAAAACAAAAATATTTCAGTGAACTTTTGACGTCATCAGAGGTGATAAACACGGGTTCTGCGAACTCACGAAACGCCGGTCTTGCTTTGGCCAGTCAAAAACTTGACGCGGAACTTTTCTTTCTTTCTTTACGTTGAAGGAGCTGGACGACTGAGCATTCCGCCTTCAGTTTCGTTATCGCTTGGAAGTTCTGTTGTTAGGCTGCTTTCGTTGACAAGTGCTCCCCGTCACCGTCACTCACTTCCCTATCACTAAATCCCGCATCGGACCCTGTTCCACTTTTCCGGAATCAAAACCACACAGGGACGATCGCGACTCCGTGTCTGGTAGAAAGATCCCTATGGAATTTCCATCGGGCAGCAGGCAAAAATACGAAACCTGAGAAAAGAAAAAGAAAAGAGCCCCGCGTCAAATTCTTTTATTCATCAGTAAGCAGGTTAACATAAGGATGACTAAACCACGCCAAACGGGAAGCTTTCTTCCGGCAATTAAGGCTGAACGGTTGAAGCGATTTAGGCCAGAACCGCACGTAAGCGATTTGGCAAGCAATGCAAAACGAGCGACGGCGACAGCGACGAGAATCATCGACGAGTGACAAGACATCTGTCACTGTCGCCCATCCGCGTCGCTCGATTTTCGGATTTCTGAAAACGTCGCTCATCGCTTTCGTCGCTTGTTCCCGTCGCTTTCATGCGGTTTGCCTCGTCACACGACTGACCAAGCGACAGCAAAGCGGGTTGCCGTCACTTGTCTCGTTGCTCGCCGAATCGCTTGCATGCGATGTACACTTTACAGCTGATGCCTCGTGCATAGGTATGTAAAATACAGAATGACCACCCGCCCATAAACTATCGCTCAATCTATTGACCTAATTAAACATTTATCGTGCTAAAACTACCGAAACATCGCCAAATCTAAGCACGAAAGGGAACACCACTGAAATCACAGAGCTACTATGCGACTTCTACCACTCCTACCATCTTACACAATACACATATCTACTATGTAGTTTTTTTCCCGAATTACCCTGAAACTTTACTCTGAAACGTAGAGCACGTTTCGGGGTAAATACCTCTGCGCTATGGAATTCAAAAATTATAAAAATGCAAAATTAACATATTTCAGACCAAAGTACTGCTTACCTTTGTAACAGCAGGTCGAAGTGCGTAGCACGGCGTGGACAAGAACGCGCTCTGGCCCAGTGTTGCCGCACTGCCACTTCGATTTCTCCCTCGTCGAGAGGCAAAAATTCCCTTTTTTCCCACCACACCATGTTAGTGGCAGAAGTCGTTTTTAAGATACGCATGACGCCGCCAAGCATATTTAAATGAAGCAACAGCTCCCCTATGTTTTTGCTTTGAAAACGTTTGCATCGCATAAATTACGAAATGTGGAAGTTGACATTCGGCAAACTGGGTCTCCCTTCCCCTACTCTTCCGCATTGGTTGAATCAGGGGATGAACCAGGGGAACTATATAAAGGCAAGCGGGCCCTTAACTAAACTAAAATCGCCTGCTCGTTTTCGTGATGTAAAAAGACCACACCCTCTGTGCAATCCGTGATCTATCGAATTGACAGAGGACGTGTGTGCGTAGCTAGCGGTGAGGAAAGCGCGCGAACCGACAGTACTGTATCGGCAGGCTTGCAGCACGCACATGATATAAGTCGTGATGAAGTAGATTGGCCCTTCAAAACAGCAAACTGTCTGAGTAGCTAGTGCCACTTTCTTTCTCTTGTTCGATGTAGATAAGAAAGTTACAAAATTCCGGTTTAGTTTTTTATTAAAAAAAATATTTCCCACGTTTTACATGTGTTTAAATTCTGGTTTCCCTTTTTCCCTAGCTGCCATGCTTTTTCCCACAATATGGGAAATTTCCCACGATTCGGCAACACTGCTCTGGCCGCCGCCATGCACATCGGAGCCGACGGAGTTCCTGGAGAATCCCTGGCGGCGACAATTCGGGACAACGAAAACGAAGCCAGAACAAGTATCTCCCGAGTTACGTTAAACACTTCACCTGAGTATTACGTTGGGTTCCAAGAAACAATTATTATATTGATTGTATCCTGGAAGATACACTGTGCCTTGTAAAAAGTTAAAAAAGGGGAAAATATTTCGTTTCTAGAAGTGGTGGGAATCGTCGTCGGCGTCTGTGTACACTGGGCAAAGATGGCGACCGCGAGGACGGGGGAAGCCAGAAGATAAACATACGGAGCACGGCGTTCAAGAACTTTATTTTGTGTTTTACTGCTTCCGAGTGCTGAATGGTGCGGTGATAGCTACTTCGTTTGGCCCGCCAGGCTGTTAGAGCGCGAAGGATGGATAAGAAACGTTCATGGAAGCAAGTCACGAGGAAGGTAAGAATATATTTGTTTTGTTTCTTTTCGTGTTTGCAGCATTGCGATTCGGGGATTTTGGATTATTAGATCTGCTGAGACACTTTCAGCTAGATATTCAGTGAACGATACGAGCGCCTGAATGTACAGCTTTACAGAAGAAAAATTTCCGCAAGGCAGCTATATCCCAGTTCGAAAGTCTTTGTTACCCAGCATAGCCTGCATGTAAGCATAAGTCTAGAGGCTGTCATTTGGACGCCAGTTTGATTTGTCTTCATCACTTGTGGGGTCGCCCTATAGGCAACCGGCTATGCAGTTTTGCACTACACGTTGCGCCATCTAGCGGCTGCGAAATAAAGAAGCTGGAGTGAGCCGTGGATGACGCGGGTCGCGGGGCCGCGGGGGCTGTGGGGGCTGTGGGTGGGCGTGCATTAAGAAACCACGTGTGTGGACATGAAAATGCGGATCGGTGTGAGCTTTTTTGGAGCCGTTTTTCGTAAAAGTAAGTCCCAACTTCACGTCTCTACGACATCACCAGGTTCCTGTGACATCGCGCCTACTTCTAAAGTTCCCCCCAACAATAAACGTTGTTATCAAGCTGCGTGAAAGACGGCCACAGCCGCGTAGGTGACTCAAGCGTCAAACTTAACCTCTTCCCTTCGAGATCTTGGGAAGCGACATGGCGACAGAAGTGGATTACTGCAGTGCGACGCATCAAGTAAGTGAATTTTTACAGAAACTGTTGAAGTGAACGAAATTATATATGCAGGCTTGGAAAGTGGTCTGACGAACTCCTTTTTGCAGTCTACTCGGCGAAAATAACATATTTATACAAGTTGTATTACGAGTCACTTAGACAGCCACATAGGAACACGGTAGGAACGATCGGGCCGATTGTTGCTTCGCTGTGACCTCGAGAATTGGGCAATCAGGTTGTCAAGCGAGAAAGGCCCGTCGGCCCGTTCCGGCACTCCTAATGCCGTTCGGTACGCGCGGTCACAACCAAAACCTTCAGGAAACCCTGCGAGTTTTAATATAGTGTATTTTCGTAGCACAAAGTTCTGTTTGTTTCAGCAACCAAATTTAATACACTGAGTCTGTTAATAAATGTCACAGCGTGCAGAAAGCAAGATGCTAATTTTCTTTTTCTTTCGAAGAAGCTAGCGCGAAGTGTAAGTATCCTTTTTCACGCACACTTTGTTGCCTGTCGTCTTTTTACACCAGGCTTTGCAATGTGCGTACGGTTCTCTACGTCATGCAGAGATTGGTTCTAATTACCCAACTATTATTCTAGTGTGTGGGGGCGTCGGGAGGAGAGGACGGCCGAGGGAGGCGCGCGAGCGGGGACCAGCCGGCGAGGAAAGAGGAACAGCGTACTGCACGTGGCTGTGGGCCGGGCAGGAACGATAGAGGAGCCGCTCTGGCTGGTCTGGCCCATGGCAATCCCCGGGAGCATTTCACCAGCGAGGTTAGAATCAGGACTGGCGGAAACGGCGAGCCTTGGCTATACCGGCCTGGGCTATGACGATCTCGGAGTGGCTCCGGCAGCGAGGACCCCGGCTGTGACAGCCCGGAACAGCTAGCCTACGCAGCAGCAGCGTACGGGAAGGGCGATCAGGAGGTCTGGACACGGACTCCGACTGCGAGCTCAAAAAACGACGGGCGAGACAATCCAGGGTTGGCAGGTCCGACTGCCGGCTCTCGGAAGACGGGCAACCGGGTAATACAGTGAACTGATTCACTGCCTTCTCTTTATGTTGTGTCACTTCCTGGGAGACGAGCGAAACACATACCGGTTGGGCGGCGAATCTTATAGAGCGACCCCACAAGTGGTGAAGACAGCTTGAACTGGTGTCCAACCGACAACTCTAGAATATGCCTCTACAGACTTCTACCTATCAAGGCTCCCGATGGTCTTAATAAAACGCATAAAAGAACCAGGGACATGGCGCGCACGTACACATGACGACTGCTGAAATCGGGGTCGCCGCCGCTTTCGTCACAGCCCCGACGGGCAGACTGGCTGCCCCATTAACACACACGCCTCCGCTCGTGGCGCTGAATGCAGCACTCTCGTGGCGCCGCCTGGCCATTGCCGGCTGGCTATGATAATCGCCGCCCGATCGGTATGTGCTTCGCTCGTCTCCCAGGGAGTGACACAACACCACAAGAAGACAGCGAATCGGTTTACTGTACTCCCCGGTTGTCCGTCTTTGAGAGCCGGCACTCCGGACCCGCCGATCCTAGTTGTCGCCTGTCGTTATGAGCTCGGCAGTCGGCGTCCGTGTCCAGGCTTGCGGATCGTCCTTCCCACGCCAGTGCTGCGTAGGCAAGCTGTTTCTGGCTATCAGAGCCCGAGTCTGGCTGCAGAACCACCCAGGGATCGTCATGGCCTAGGCCGGTATGGACAGGGCTCGCCGTTTCCGCCGGTCTCTGATCCGAACCTCGCTGGTGGAACGCTCCGGGGACCGCCATGAGCCAGACCAGCCAGAACGGCTCCATCGGTCCTGCCCGGCTCCAGCCTGGTGCAGCACGCTCTTCCTGTTTCCTCGCGTTGCGCGCCCCGGCTGGCCCCCGCTCGCACCTAGCTCGTCCGTACGACGCCCCCGCACACTAGAGTAAAATTTTGGTAATGGCAACCAAACTCTGCATGCTAGAGAATAGTGAGCAGATTGCAATTGGCTGTAATGCGATATGCAAGCCTGGTGTATAAAAGGTGACAGGCAACAAAGTGTACGTGAGAGAAGGATATGTTCGAGTTCGCATGAGCTTTTCTTTAAAGAAAAATGTCTGCATCCTGTTTTCTGCATGCCCTCACTATTTGTTACCAGACTCAGCATTAGGTTTGGTTGCCGAAACAAACAAAACGTTTTGGGCTACGAAACTCCACTACTTGAGAACTCGCAGGTTTGTTAGGTTTTGGTTGCGACCGCGCGTGTGTCGATCGACTAGGCACGCGTGCAACTACGAGTCCTGGAACGAGCCAAGGGGCTTCTTGAAGGCCTGATTGCTTGATTCTCGACGTCACAGCGAAGCAACAATCGGCCCGATTGTTCCTACCGTATTTTCCTGTGTAGCTGTCTAAGGTACTGGTAAAACAACTTGTATAATAATGTTATTTTGCCGAGTAGTCTGCAAAACGAGTTCGTCAGACCGCTTTCCAAGCCTACACATCTATTTTCGTTCACTTCAACAAATACTGTATAATTCACTTACTTGATGCGTCGCACTGCAGTACTCTACTTCTGTCGCCGTGTCGCTTCCTAAGATCTCGAAGGGAAGCGGTAAAGATTGACGCTTGAGTCACCTTTGTGACTGTGGCAGTCCTTCACGCAGCAGTAGCGACGTTTATTTTTTGGGGCAACTCTAGGAGTAGGCGAGATGTCACAGGAACCCGGTGAGGTCATAGAGGCGTGAAGCCGGGACCTAATTTTAGGAAAAACGGTTCTCAAACAGTCTCACGGCGATTCGAGATGCCACATTCTCATGTGGTTTTTAAATGTGCCCGCCCGGTCTCCGCAACTCAGGCCGTCCTGGCCCACCGAGTGTTTTATTTTGCGGCCGCTAGACGGTGCAGCGTGTAGTGCCAAATTGCATTGCTGGTTAATATTTGGTAAAATTTCAATGAGGGGAGGAGGTGGAGTAGAGCGATTCATATTATCGAGATTCTACTCTGTTTGCCTGCCCCTGCCCCCCTCCCGCACACACACGGTGTCTGTTGCCCAAGGTGCCTCCGACTGAATGTTGCAACACTTAATTTGTTTTTGATCTGTATAAACACAGAAACTAATTTACTGACAGAGTGACAGTGCTGGTGGACCCAAATCCAATTATGTATTTGCAATCGAAACTGCTGATAATCTAGTTGCAGGAAGCGAAAATCTGAATCTAGTGAAGCAATGAGTCAATTCTTCAGGAGGAGCTCTGTCCAGTGCTCTTATGCACATGCTTCAGTCCCCTTCATTGTTTAGAAAATAATATTTCACACTCTATGCACAGAGGAGCGGAGAAATCAAAAGTCGCTGTTTCGTGGGCGGGACAACACTGTCATGCCACTATTGCCAGGCTTTTAACTCAGCAAGTGGTTGATGACAGAACAGGGTGACTTCATTTCATGGCTTCTTTATGCAGCCTAGCACGAGACAGTCATTGCTTACTTGACATGCGAGTAGTTGCAACGACGAGAGTTGGTAAGATTGCCAGTATCGACCGAGAATAAATCTTATCTTAAAGGCGAGATTTCAAAAGGTAGTCCTAATTTATTTTATGCATAAAGCAGCTGGCTGTCAGGCGACATTACAAGCACCATACCACTATAATAGTAGTGACCACAGCACCCTTGTGTCACCTCGTTAAAGTACCGCAGGGAAAAGATGACACTACCTCCACAATTTTGTGTCGTTACAAATCATAGAACAAGTGAAAGCGATCGTGGCTGAGGGTGTGAAAATCCTAGAACAAGTGAAAGCGATTTGCTAGTGGGGTGAAAATGGGAAACATTTTGAGGGCATGCATCACTGAAATCTCACCCAATTAGCAACCGTAGCGCACGTTTTGTTTGGGCATAATGCATGCTTCCTGCAATTACTACTGCAAAGAAATAGGCTTGAATGATTTAACTAACATAGCTGCTTAGCATAGGGCTAGATTAATGTTGTGAAAGAATATTGTGCTTTATTTATACTGCATTGCACGTCATTTTGGGATTATGTGGTGTTGCAAACTTTTTCTTTATTAAAGTTACACTATGTCTTAAACGCATAAGCAAATCAAGATCTTGATGTTACTCGTCCCTCTAATCTTCAATTTGCTCTCCTAGGTCGCATAAATCACATAGATCACATAAATCAGCGCCCAGCGAGACGACGCACAAGGTGAAGTTGACCGCTTCTTCCGCTGCCTTTTTTCACGATCGACTAGCATGAATTGTTTGAGAGCGGTGTCATTTCTTTAAATCGCCCACCCACCTCCCATAAAATTTTGGTTGCCAGATCAAAACGGATGTGCCCTGCTCCTTTCCTCACTGCGTGCATGAGCGCGTCGCGGGACGCGATGCTCACTGGAGGCGCCGCAGTCGTCACAGTGCCTCTCAACAGCAAGGACCACATTGAAGAGGGGACAGCTGAGCAGAAGCGGCGAAGGGCTGAATAGAACCGTGCTCGACGTGACAAAGACACGCCGAATTAGATAGAGCAACGAAGGGATAGAGATAGAGAGGTAATCAGTCTCGTTCTGCTACGACGGAAGGTCGTGCGAAGGAAATATTAATATAAGTAGTGACAGTACTTGTATTTACCCAATATGGGTGTATAAGGGTGTCACTTTTGAGCTCTAATGTTGCCGGAGCGCAATGCGCCCTGCAGCTGTTACAAACCCCCGACTACCTTGGTGCTAAAAAGATTATACCGTTTCTCCAGTGCTGAGCCATGGGCAAGATCTTTACAGAACTAAGTTTCTGGCCGGGAAGGCCACCGCGTGGCGGCAGTTGCAACAACGTTTTTTTCAATACTTTGATGCTGGTATCGAATCAGCGTCTTTAAAGCGTCATAAAGTGTTTCATATAAGTGATATCAATAAAAAAATGGCTTTAAAACAAAATAAATTAAACGCT
>JAZHYW010041099.1:0-29197 GCA_037355805.1 Ixodes ricinus | reverse complement strand
TCTGCGGGCGAGGGTGGAAGACAATTCTGAGACACATTTATGGACTCTTTTAGCGATCGTTTTATGCAAAGATACTTCGCTAACACGCTCGTAAAAATATCCACCTTTTGACGTTTGGTTTTATCGTCATACATTGTAGGTGTTAAGGTCCTAGAGCGAGGATTACATTCAACGTGACTGTATCACATGATACTCGTTTCAGAAAATGTTAACTGTAAATGTCACCGGGCTTCTGCTCATATATCTGACAACTTAATAAACGCAGGGCCTGGTGGGACCCGAGTAGCTTGTTATCGCTCCGCAGCCAACACGATTATGGTTTTCGCTGAATATAACGCCCAATTACGAATCACGTATCTAGAAGCTTGAGCGCGATAAGTCACGTTACTTCTCTTTGTTTTTAAACTGTCGCTGACTAAAGTGCTTTCGGTCAATGTTCAGCGAAAGTCAAATGCCATCACCGCGCTTTCTTCGCACTTGAGGGCCGTCTTTTGTTGGCGGTCAATTCTTAAAATGTTCGTGACTGCGTATCGGTTAAGAATTGTTCGAGTTCGCCCCACGCCGTCTTCTGCTACCTCCGAGGCAACATAATGGAGCACACTCTATTGTGTAGTATCCCGACTCAAAAAAACAACTAAAAGGACTCCCCCTTACTCCTCTTTCTAAAGCCTCCGCCTATTTATAATTCAGAACAGACGTGTAGGAGCCACAACAATAGAAACCCACAGATCGAGACAAATGAAAAAAAAAATATATGCTGCGAATTGTTTACAACAAAAAAAGTCCACGCAGCAGCTGCTGCTCTGAGCGCCGCTTGTCTGAGAAAGCAATCACGTAAAGAAACAAAAAAATTAAAGATACATAAACATATATATAGTTAGAAATAAAATAACGCGAGGCCACAAGAAAACAAAAGCGATTGAACTGCCAATACAAAAAAAACGATAAATACTTTCATTTTTTGTTTGTTGTGACTTTTTGTATATAATCTCTTCAATTTCATTTGTACATTCGTTCGTGTTTATTATTTTTTCTGCCGTTGTGATTGTTTGGTTGCTTGTCGTGACGGCAAGCAACCTGATTCGACGAGATAAACAAAAGCGGGAATTCCCATTGCTATTTTCAGCCGCCGTGCGTAAAGGAGTTCGCCTGACGTCAACCCATAGATGCCGCCACGACACGTCTTTACTTAAGCAGACCATTGTCTGAAATGGGGAAGAGAAATTCCTCCTCTCCAATTCCTTTTCCCTCTAAACATTTCTCTTTCCCCTCGCTTCAATTAGATCGGGCGCCACACGTGACCGTTGCCTTCCCCATGTTCCCGCGCGATTCGGCCGTCTGCTCTGAATCCGCACCATTTTCGTGCGAGGAATGGCGCGATCTGGCTGAAAAAAAATCTTTTAGCCAGATCGTAACCAAAGAAGCCACTTCTTTGGTTACGATCTGGTATAAAATTTTTTTTTGTTCCACGACGTTGGCGGCAACGCTATGCCATCTTGCTGCGCTGTGGATTGTAGAAACAACGTTGCGAAAGGGAATACAATTTTTACCGTCCCGACGGAAAAGAAAATCTACAGTGAAGCGCGCGCACGGGTGATACCGTGACCGCGGGGCGCGCGCTTAAAAGCATGCTTCAAAGGCTCTGGTAGTGCTGTACGTGGTAACGGTCTGCTAAAAGTCTCTAATGACTACACCGGATCAGTCAGGAAAGTTTCGACTGCTTCCGAGGGAGATTAGTGTATTCGATGGATAGTTAAATACACGAGGCGGGTAAATAGCAGACGTCGTACATTCCTTCGTGCGCATGCGCACAGTTGCAGGTAGTATTCGATGTCTATAAAATTTGTACGGAGTAAACCAAGCTGCAGGTTCGGTAAAAAGATCGGTAATGCTAAAAATTACCGAAAAGTTGTGTGTGTGCACGCGTTCTGCGTTGTGCTAAGCGCCACCTCGTGGCTTTCAGGTTTCTGTTTTTACAAATACTCGCTTGCAAAAGAAAAGCGAATCTGAAAGCCATGCTTGCCGAGCCTATGCTTTTGCCTTTGCCGAACACAGCTCCTGCGATAGAGCATTCAAAGTTTACGTAGAGCGAACGCTAAGGATTTGGGGCCTGGTGGGCGCATGCTCAATCGCATGCTGAAAGCGACGGCACGAGCTCGCGCTAGTGCGGGAGCTCGTGCCGTCGCTTCATCGTGACCCTCTATCGTGTGCCTGCTCTCAGCACTTGCTGCAATTAAAGGGTAAACGCAACATATTTTTGCAGTGATGCGTGTCAATGTCCCAAAATATTCGGGACTCCATTGGCATTTTGAAAATCGTCTGCGCTCAGCGGAATTGGAAAAATCTTGTATTCACACCCGAGCGACTCCAACTCAGCTCGCTTTATTACAATTTTCGATCGAAACGTCTTTCTCATACTTTAGAACTCCAATAAAGGGACACAAACGCTAGTTTCTTCACGTTGAAAAAAGATAAAACTGTTTTCATATTTGGAAAAATAAAGTCTAGTCCGCCGTATGCGATAGCAAACAAGTAAGATCCGGCGCGCCTAGGCGCACCTTGTGGGCCTCTCACGGAAAGCGCGGTGGCGGCCGTTGCGTGGAAGGAAGGCGAGAGGATTGCCTTCGATAAACACGTGACATGTGGGGGTCACGAAACCTGGGGGTCACGTGACAAGTGGGGGTCACGTGACCTGTGGCGGTCACGTGACCTTACAGTTACGCCGACGGCGATGCCGACGCCGCTCAACCCGAAAACGGGCGCCCAAGAGCTTCGCTCTAAAAGGAGGAAAACGCGGGGAGAGGGGAAATTGAACTCAGCTCTGTTACGTCACGGCGCGGTGGTGGCGCGTTGGGCGTACTTCCGGTCTGGGGCTGTGGGCGGAAGTCACCATGCGTGACGTGCATTCCTGCGTTATTTTGGAGGAAACCAGAAAAAAACCTGCCTTCTCGTCAAAACGTCGCGACTAAGGATTGTGCCAAAGAAGTCGGTAAATGTTTCAACGTTAGTTTTCACGTGTTTTCTGCTTGCTCGGTTGGTCCGAGAACGTGGATAGGAGCCGTGATAAAGGAAAACCAGACGCCGTCAACCACGAATGCTTGTGCAGGAAGCACTTTCGGTTAGATTCACAAATACTTGTGATCGTCAGATTTATTTTTGTTCTGACATGAACGCGGGAAAACCGCCAAGTTGTACCGACCACCTGCGGACTACGGTCAGTGCGTCTTCAAGTTCAGACGGCCTCCTGATTGTTCGAACTGTCGTCTGCTTTTTCAAACGTTTTTGCTTGTTGTCGTCTGCTCATTCAAAGTTCAAACGACAGCGGCCCGTAGACCTTAACGTTGACCCGGTGATTGCGATAAGTACTAAGTGCAGGCCTTAACAGACTTTTAAGCTTGAGTGTTGGTTGGAGGAAGTAGGCTCGTTGTAAACATTAGATACAAGTAGATGTTGATAATTGTTACCTGTGGCCATCACCAACTTGTTATGCCCGATTCACTTGGTCAGATTCTGCTTGCGATTTTGAGCATCGACGTCGACAATCTCGTCTACGGTTCAGGCTTTTGCAGCCCGAGCGACGTCATGACTGAAAATAGCGAGCAGAACCTCGTCATGCGAGTCAGGCTTTAGCGTCCATACTGTGGCGTCCACGCGGATTGAATCGCCGCATGTCACATTATTCACGCGAAGTTTTGCGGTGTAACGAGCTTCGTTAATTTTGCTGAGGTCGCTGAAGTAGTCGGACATTGCCAGGAAGACGTAGAATCAAGAATTCTAACGCAAAAAAGGGCAGGGGGACTCACACCGCCGCCGACAACATCGCATTCCAATGGTGGTTTATGGGCGACGGTGAGCCTCTTGCCCACACCGCCATCGCGCATGCGCGGCGCCGGTGGCGTCTGCTAGGGACGCCCCAGTTTGTTCGTAAATATAAGATGGTCTACAGGGACCGTATCTTTACTCTCGTGGCAGATGACGTCATGGGAGAGTGCGCATCACCTGGCGTTTGTGACGTTACAGACGGATTTATTCAACGACGGTGCGTACGCGATGCGAGCGGTCCCGTAAGAGAAGGCGAGACGAATAATGCTGAACATAAAATTGTATAGCACGTTATAATTTATAGTGGCGGACAGTTCGCAAGGTGTGGAGAGTGCCAAACACCTTATCGCTGCGCAGCCAATGGCATTGCGTCAGTAAGCGATAAGAACGCCGAAGGGCCAATCACGATGCAAGAAGCGTGAACCAAATAACCTCCGCCGTGCATTTCTGAAACTGTCTGCAGAGCAACTCATATCTCAGACGCCACGCCATTGTAGTGGCGCTGCTGTCGATAGAACGAAATGACCTTTTTAATAAATGTACACTACTAAACTTAAAAAAGAAAAGAAACAATTGTACATATAAGCTTGATCGGAGTCCTTCGTTCTCAATAGTGAGTTCTAGTACAAAAGCAAACAAACATGTAGTAAGGTTTGAAAACAGAGGAAGAAAGCTTCTAGAATTTATTTAAATGGTTCATTTAAATTGCTTTGAAGAAAAAATGTTGTTATCATAATAATAATTCGGCTTGCACTGTTCCTTTAACTCTGTATTGTACAAACACATGACAAGGAAATTGGCAACATAGTAGGAACTTTAAGGAAACCGTTACCGATAAAGTTTTGCCTAAAGTCCCTGATAACTCCGTTACTGGCAAGCGGAAACTTTGCTGGGCGGCATGTGATTTGCAAGAGACACCTTGCGGTTAAATGATTTTTCAGTGGTAATTAAAGGTTATGGAACATAAAACGTCGCAGATCGTTTTATTTGGTATTAAAAGTTTTTTTTTTTTATTCCTCACTCGCAGCAGCGAAACAGCTTGACTTCTGGCCGTGGAAGCTCGTTTTACCATGACGCCGATGAGTGAACGCTTCGGCAAATGTTTTGAGATACTATGAATAACTTTTGCTGGGAGTAATCCGCTAAGCCCCTTACACAGTCTCAACACCTCTAAGCCTCTTAGGGAAATTATGTGAAATCTAGGGTGGCCTTGTGTTCGCGTAAGCCTTCCCTGTCTTCTGTAACAATATAACTTTAAAAACGAAAAAAAAAACCTTTGAACTTTAAAATGTCGCATATAGCGTATCCATCACGCCCTCCCCTTCTCCTGTTATCCATCAGCAAATAGGATTTTGACACGGGGAGTTTAGGAGGATTAGAACTGCGAGCTTCGATGGCAAGACGGAAGCTGTGGCGCCACTACCTTAAAATTCTGCTTGACAGCAATTTACTTATTACCTTCTGCCTTGGGTTCTCACACGTCATAGGCCGCCTTGAATATAAACACGGTGTTTAATCCGCGTTTCAGTTATTTTCTGAACGCTGAAGTTTCCAGCAATTCGTATTTTGATTGAAAAGCCTCGTATTATGGTAATTTAATTTTCTTTCTTGTAACAGCCGACTTAGTAAAGAAGGTCCAATAGACTGCTTTCATAAAACCGTCACCGCCCGCGTTGCATTCTGGGAAGCGGTAGATTAGGAGCGGAGCCCGTCTGGATCTTTCTTTCCCATGACTCTCACAATGCATAGCGTGGCATTACGCCGCGCACGAGGCGCTTAGGTGTTTTGGAATAAGTTCTATTGCGGCTGCGCACCCTAGGGGAAATAGAGTTCGCGTTCAAAATACATATAAACGGCATTATTTCCGTGGGCTCGATATTTGAGAAGTATGAGTTCCGGAAACATTTTGTAGGCACAAGGCGGTATTTGCCCCGAGAAGACGAAGTGGCGCCACCTGGTGACACCTTGTCTTGACGTAGTAGCAAATATCACGTGACCGCCTCTGCGCTTCGTTGGTAGCATGTAGGTTAAGGTGTACCGTTCACAATTCTTGTTTGATTGGTTCATTTGAACCAGAGTTTGTGGTTGCGTGTGACCTAACTCTTCGCTGTACTTCTGATTAAAATTAAGCTCAAGCGCGGCGACAGCACTGGCGCCGCAACCTACGGAAAAGGACCCAGTGACCCAGCTTCGTGTTATTGTACTGACCAGGACCAAATCGATCGTCGCCGTGGCTTCGGAGGCTTGTCAAGTGACCAAACAGGTAGATTCCGGGATAGCATAATTTCCGTAACAAGTTTTTTTTTTTGCGGTTTGTCGGAAACAGACAGGCAGAAAAAATAGAAATCAATCGCGACGAGGGCCAAGCAGGCGTTGAACTTGTCATTTCGATCGCAGGTTATTTTCGTAGTTTCCTCGCCTGGTTTTAGAGAGGCACACGGAAAGTAATGTGTACGTACCACATGATGCGACGGTAATCCAAGGCGTTTTTACTTTTGTTTTACATTAAGGAAAGCAGAAAAGAGAATTGATGAGTGTGTTACTGCGACGGGAACATCCGCCACCACCGCACAACACTCCGAGAATAACAAGGAGACGACAAAAAGACAAGACTCACCTTTTAACCTAAAGATCTAGGTCAAGGTTCAAACTATTCGTACAAAATAAACCTACTTAAAAGAAAACAGGGGTTGCACGAGCATATTTATTTAACCAGGCCGCTGGCCGTAGGCTGCAAATAACAAGCACCTTGCTATGCCTTCTGACCCACCTTGCGGGGCATTGCCACCGAGTTGTGCTGCCGCTGAAGTTGTTGGGATTGTTGTCCTTGCTTCCGGAACCCGTGAATCGAGTGTTTCCTTTCGTTTGCTGCTTGAAGTAGGGAAGCGCTCGAAGAACACGTGGAAGTATGCTCGTTTGTCTCCACGGCGAAGTATCCTGGCGGCGTTGGCAGCCATGAAGCTCTGACGCCATCGTAATTTACACACAACTTCCCGTCGTTTCGCTTGGCGTATTCGAAGTTGTTTTTAGGTTTCATCCTACGCACATTTTTGCATGATAGAGGAAACAAAATACACCTAGCGAACAGTTCGTTCTGCTACGCGCTAAAGCAGGCAACCAAAGCAAAGCAGAGCGGAGAATATACCAGGCCTTGTCGCTACGTCATCATCGAGTGATCGCAGCAGTCCCTTCGGTCCCGCTCGGGGCGAATATAACCCCGAGCGGTTGGGGTCATGTATTTGGCGAAAAGTTTAAGTCACGAGATTATTTACAGTATGCAAGTTTATATTTAAGAAAAAAATGCCGGGAGCACGCAGTTTTAATACAACGCAAAAGCGATCTTCGGGCACCTTCAAACCCGCACAAAAACTTATTATTGCGATAAGTTAAAATAAACAAAAAATGAGGAGGCAATGTAGCCGCGCGTCAACGCACAACACAAAAAGCACATTTGTAGATAGTTTCCGCCCTCACGCAACACTTTCCAGAATCCTTTAGGAAATTGGGAACACTGCAAGGAATACTAGGGGACACGCATTCGCAATGCTGACGTCTTCGTTGCGAAGGGTGCTGCGGAGAGAGTAAACCAGTCTACGAAAACTCCCTGTGTCCTGGAGTACAATTGTGTTTCTAGGTAGCGCCTTGCCAGCGGCGATAAGGAAGGAAGTGGTAAAAGGCGGGCTTCAAACGGACAGATATCAGGGGTTCAAAGAAGTGTTATTGTGGTGGTTGGCTCGCCCTTAAGCCGGGGTCACACTGCTTATAGACGCTTTAAGTACGCGCCAGATTGAGCCGCCATAGCCGACCTTCTCTCGTCTTACCGAGATGCCGAGCCACTGAAGCGGGCGTTGACCCGCCTCCCCAAAGGCCTATGCTGGGGAGAAGGACACAGTAACACCTAGAATGATAATAACCTGTCCTGCTGTGGTAATAATGAAGTGAAGCGAACGGAATGAGAGGGAACAAAAACTGAAGGTCGGTTATGGCGACGCACATACACAGCTGCCCGAAAGCGTCTATACATCACACAGAAGACAGTCGGGGGATCGGTGGCCGAGTGGGTCTAGCGCACACCAGCTCGGAGCACGTGGAGCGAAAGCTCGCGCTGCAGAACCCAGGATCCTGGGTTCAATCCCCAGCCCCTGCCCGTTTCGATCTGGATGAGCATCGTACCGGCGTGCGGTCGTGTATCACTACTGCGTGATGCACGTTAAAGACCTCAGGCTAGCGGTTGTACCGCACTGGCTAAATTGCTCATCTACAGCTGAGACACTAGACGCCCATTGAGGCAGACTAAGTTCCGGCTGTATAAACATACACGCAATACAATTTGTTTTTTGAAGGCAGTCTGCATGCAGCTTTGAACGCGAGTTACCGCAAGATTCTTTCTTCGAATGCCGCGTGGCAATGAGTTCAAGGAGAAAACTTGGCAGGCGGCATTCGAACCACAGACATTCGCGGTGACTCGTGTTTGCAGACTGTCCTTTGTAATGATGTATGAGCAGTGTGACCCCGGCTTTACGATTCCTTCGGAACAAAACGTTGCCGTAACAACGCGGTGCAGTCGAGTTGCAGAAACACAAACAAAAACACAGCGCGGGTTTTTTTCTGTCATGCAGCCAAACAACCAAACGTTAGAATCGACGGAATTAGCCTCGATAATTACACGGCCTTTATAATTAATGTTCCCAGTAACTGCCTCGACTAAGAAAGACGTTCTCTTTTGAAACACTTAATCGGGCATTTCGCATGCATAAAGCTTCAAAGCAGCGTACACTTTTCGGATCGAAATTTTATTTGAAATTACGCAGTTTTCTGTAGAATTAATTTTTTTTCAGGAAAGAATGCATGAATGCCTTTTTCGAGGGTTAGAGTTTATACTATAGGAAACGAAGTTCCGATAACAATTTAAACGAACGCACGAATGAGAGCTTTGAGGAGTCATTTAGCTGCCAGCGTAATGATGCTGATTACACGTGCTTCCTCGCAATGATTACGTAAACAATATTATTTCTTTTTCAATACACCGGCTATCTTTCTGACGATAGGAATGAGAAATGCCAGATTCGAGAGGTATTATATTGTGTCTGTGTGTGTTTTGTTTTGTGTTTTTTAAGACACATAGAAAACTTCATTAAATTTCTCGAAGTAATTTCTATGCTTCCGGAGCCCCCGCGAAAATGTTGAGAACGTTAAATAAAGGAGGTTTAAAGGTCTTTATGGTGTCCCTTTAGTGTGAGACAATGTGTAAGCGAGAAACTCAAATGCGTTCAGTTTTTGTTTTAAAACTGAACAAAAGCGCCTAATATACCATGGTAAGTAAGTCAGAAAGTGAGTTTATCAAGATTGTGTACATACTTGGATAGATTACAGCAACGCCACGTCCATCCGAAACAAAGCAGAGCGACTGGAACGCATCTCAAGGAAGCGCCGACGATGAACAAGTTTGCCCTGGAAGCGTGCTCCACCGCATGTAGATAGCTCGTCAGGAGAAGCACGTTCTTGTTCGCAGGGGCAACAGCGTAATCGAATTTGAGAGGTTTCGAACGGAGCATCAAAGACGTTCATCAACCTCAGTTATATTTTTCTTCATAATAGCGAGGAGCGCCCCTGCATTGGCTGCCTACGTTTGTCTTTAAAGAGACCACGAAATTAATTTTCGGCTGGGATAAATTGGGATTTTACAAATCGCATATCGTGTAGTGCGCAAAAATAAAACTAGTACATGAGAGTAGAAAACCCAAAGCCGGCTTTTAAGTACGAATATCTGAAAATATAGCGGACTATTTTGTACCTTATTTCCATCTAAAGTTATCTGCCTTTTTACTGGGATGCATCCGCGGTTCTCAAGCACGCTCAGCCGAACCCAGTTCACGCATTGGACACGAGCAGACTTGTGCTCGTTACTTGAAAAATGTAACGGATTACAATTACAAATTACCGAGCCTCAAATGTAATAAATTACCGTTACAAATTACTTTCGTTGAAAGAGAACGGATTACTTTAATCATTACGTTACAAATTACTTTCACGTTACTTTTGCCGTACACTTATCAGAAAACAATTGAAACAATTTTGATATTTTCCAAAATTGTTCTTCAACACTACTTTTCATTTCTCATACGCCCGTATTATGATAGTCCTTGTAAAAATAAAATATTGCGTTTAAAAGAAAGGGTGTAGGTGCACTCCGTTCACCTGTGAGCTGACAAGGCACCGAAAGCTGCAACCACATCCGCCGTCCCGCTAGCTTACGGCCTCCGGAAATGATCCCTGCGACTTGTGCAGACAAAGCTAGCGGTGCGCATGCTCAGTAGCAGCGTGTAACTCCGCTACGAGATTCCGAGCAAAAGAAGAGATCTACGAAAGCTTTCTTTTCACTCGGGTTTTTGTTTGTTGTTCACAAGAAAAGAAAAACTCGGTCCTAACGTTAAAATGTATTGCCAGTGGAGAATGCAGTTGTCCCAGCTTACCTTGATGTATTTCCGTAGATTAGAGTTTGTTGGTCTTGCTGATGACAGTGTGTGTTTTTTGGCAAGCATAGTATGCACCGAAACTCTAGGTTTCCCTTCTCCTTAATGCCCTGAAGCTTGAACATCCCAATAAGGGATGGCCATGGAGACGACGCACACTTCATGACCGAAAACTCGACCAGTCAGAGAAAAAGTGGCCGTTACAGGTTATCGATCGTTTATCGGTTCTCACTTTCATACCAATGTTCGTGGAGACCAGGGGAGGGGAGGGCATAAAGAGCGAGAGAAGTGGTGGCCATCGGTCTCACAAAACAATTGAATAGAGGATCACACCACTTTTACACGTTCTCCCTCTCTCTGTCAGCACTCCTTAGATGGCCTGCCCCCCCCCCCCCTTTTTTTTGTTGACAACTGACCGTAAAGTGAGGAGTGAACTCGACCACCATTCCCAGATAAGTAAAGAAAAAGAAGTATCGACCGTACCCTGGAAGACGATGCTCTTAGCCTCGCTCCGGGCGCTTTTCAGCCGCGGCTCAAGAGCGTGCTAGAATACAGTGGCGCACATCAAAAACAAAGAGAATTCGACCCCCTCGCGCGAGGCTACATCGTCTGTTACGCGAGTTGTGAACCCGCGAATCGAGGAGGTACGGACCCCTGCTTGATGTCTGTGCAGGTGGCGGGAGACGTCGAGGAGGTTGGAAAGGGTGAAATGGTGTAAAAGACAAAGATAAATAAACACGAAAAGCTTTCTCCTGCCCGGGAGAGGAAGAAAAACATGATGGAAGGCGACGGAGAGCCTACTCGGCGTTGTCTTACTTGATCTTTGTCTTTCGTATATTTGTACATGCTTGCCCGTTTTTCTAATGGTTATTGTGACCGGTCATAGAAAAAATCGTGTTTTCTTTTCGGCTATTCACCCCTTCCTGATGTTTTCTTTTTTGTTGAACTTGCTCTCTTTATGTTGCTGAACCTTCTGCTCGTATTGATCTACTTACTAAATATATGCTCTTATTTTTTAAAAAGTAACGAGCAATTAAAGTAACACATTACCAATATTTTGTAACGAAATTACATTCCAAATTACTTCCGAAAAAAAGTAAAGTGGCAATTACAAAATTACTTGAAAAAGTAACGGATTACAAGTAATCCATTACTTGCAACAGATTACTTCCGAAGTCTGGGCTCGAGCACTGCGTAACACGCACGTATGCGCTCGTCAACTAATCAATCCGTCGACGAATATTCGAATTCGCGTTCGTGGCCAATAAGTGCCGTGACTGCGCTTATCATTATTTGAAAATGACAAGTTTCATGGATGTGCTTAGAAAGCACGGTGGAAGCTTGGGGTCATCGCCTCCGGTGCCCAAGTGCGTCACGACCACGTGACTTCTCATTTCGCTTTTGAGTTGAGGATGAAAGCTAAGGAGGAAGAAGTTGAAAAATTATTTTATTGTCCCTTTGAAATGGCCATTTCGGATAATGAATGGGACGGGAAAGATACGACGACACAGGGTGAGTCTGAAATATTGTTCGGGGTATCCGCGCCCTGTACATTTTAAACCGAAAAAGAGAAAGAAGATTGATTGCGGAATAAAAAAGCGTAGCCCAAAAAGTTTGTAACCTCTCTAGTCAATTTTTATATTGGTTAGTTCTTTCTTGGTTCGATCAATATCTCTTGGTTTTTCAACTTTTTTTTTTTCGTTGTAAAACTGTACCCCTAGCAAAAAAAGCTGGTTTTGAAAATAGTCGGGAAATAGAAACACGGTTTAAAATCGGCTCTGGAAACAATCCGGCAATAAATGATCCGGACTGCGCACACCAGACTTTGCCAAATCTCGTGAAAAGGCAAAGTGGAAACAGCCCGAAGCGGAAAATTCCGGTTTGCAGACACCGAGCTTCATCAAGTCCGGTGAAAACGCGAAGTGGAAACAGTCCAGTTCGGAAACTTCCGGTTCGCAGGCACTGGACTTTGCCAAATCCGGGGAGAGATCAAACGGAAGTAGTCTGGTGAAGAACTTTCTGGTTCGCGGACACCGGCCATTGTCAAATCTCAAATTGGTTAGCCCAATTAGGAACAATAAAATTCAGTTGGCACTTGGCGACCTAATTGGTCACTCTAACTGGATTCAATGTTTTCGACTGGTTGCCCCAATTGAGATCAATAAAATTCAATTTGCACTGGGTTACCTAGTTGGTGATTCCAATTAGTGCGGGGTCACCCAATAGGTCATTGTAATTAAAGTTCGAAATGTAGTGGTGTGCAACTGATGTCTGTATACTTTATAAACGCAACAAATATACTCCCCGGATCTTGCCATTTTATCTTTCTCTTCACCCCAAAATAAGTGTCCAAAAATCGCCTTATGTTCTGTTGCCAGATTGTACAAGAATATGTTTGGGTTGAAAGGATGTTATTTTCAAATTAAATTTTTATTGGTTTAGTATTTTATTGCAACCAATTTCTTCTATATCGCAAGTGTAAAAAAAAGAAACAAACAAAAAACAACAACATTGGTGACAATTATCCGTTTAAGGCAGATAAGAACAATAGCGAGAAAAATTCTGAAACAATTTTAATTAAAAAGAAGAGCGCTTCTAGCGCCAAGAAAATATTTACCTAGTGAAAAAGTAGTCCTTGTTGATGCCACACAGCTCTTGTATTCTGAGAGATGCATTGTACTGTTCGGGTACCTAAGGGGTTTGCTGGTGGAAGTCCTGGAAGCAGTTCCTACCCGAGGGAAAAATCCATCAATGTAACCCTGTTTGGCAGTCAATGTTTTCTAGTGGACCGCTGACTGTGCCTGACTGTACGTCAAGCATGTCTGATTGGCCAACAAGTTACTCTGACCGACAGTCAAACTCCAGTCAGACTCCACTTGTCGGCTTTCTGATGGTTTCCTGGTGGCAGTCTTCCGCCGCGAAATGCCGTCAAGATTTCTTGGTGGCGATTCTGATTGTACATCGATTGTCTCTGACTGTACGTCAAAAAGCTTTGACGGGCAGACAGACGTACGGTCAAAGGACGTAAAGTTCGTTCGAATACCACTATTTCGTCAAATCTATGAATACGAAAAATAATCTATGCACGAGAAAACGATTTCGGGACGTGAGCCCATGAAACCGCTGATGTTAGAGATATGACGAGCAGGGCACCCGACAACCCTGATCAGACGCCCGCCGAAACGCCGAACACGCCACTTTCTATACTTTCGCTTCGCCCATAGAGGCTTCGCCGAGCTTCCATGAACGATCGCTCTCGACTCGTTTTGTTTGCCCGCTTGCTCCAACCTGTCGATCCTGCCCGGGCTCTACAATGTCATATGTTTTAGTAGAATTTCTCCTCGACAAGACCCAGTCTGTCGTGAGTTCCGACTATGTAAGGAACTTTAGCGGTGTAGTTGAAGACGACAAGGTGTACCAGGTCTACTGGGCCGGAGACGCGCGAACAAAAGGAGGGTTCTACGACGCGAAAGTACTCTACATGGCAGGTGAGTAGAACTGAAGTACGGCGATTGATGTACGAGTGCTTTGCATAACATGCTGAAGGCTTAACTGCATATGGAGCCGAAGCATTCCTTAGAGGCTGTGTCTACAGTGCCGTCCGACGGCACTCCACTCGCGCCTACAAGTGCCGTCCGAAAGAGAGTCAGACGGCGCGTGTATCACTGGGGAGCTCGTTAACCACACCCCAGTGTCTAGAGTACCGTCCGACGGCACTCTTGCAGAGCGTTCGAGTGCCGTCCGACGGTACTCTACTCACGCGTTCAAGTGCCGCCCGAAAGTCTCGTATAAAACGAGTTCTCAAACCGAGTTTTTTGAAGCTGCAGTGTAGCTTAGTGGTAAGACGTCTGCCTCATGAGCAAGCGGTCCCGGGTTCAATCCCCCGTGCGGGGTTGCTTTTTTTTTTTTTGAATTTTTTGAGCATTTTGTTTTGTCGACGCATTTGGCGATATTTACATTTCTTTTTTACGATTAACATTGGGAAAACCGAATGTTGTCGACGAAATTTCGCTGAACAAAATGGTCAGACGTCACCTGATGGACCATCAGGGCACGTTCCACCAGGGCTGCTGACTGGCAGTCATGCACTACTCGACCGCGTCAACCACGGCATAGCATTTTCTTGGCGGCAGAGCCGCCAACGCGTCGTACCACTGAACGTCCGGGATCTGAGCCCATGCCGCATGCAGTCGCCTGAATGGTGTGAGGTACAGCTCCATCAACATATCCGCGAGGTCCACCTAGCCCAAATGTGCGTTGTATTCGAGGATGATACGGGGACTTGTTATGACCACTTTAGACTTTTCCTCTTTCGAGTATCTTTGCACCGATCCGAGAGGCTGAACACCAACAAAGTTGCTGCACAAAGTTACAACTTTGTTTATCAACCCACTTGATCATGGTTACTCCAGAGTTCTTGTCAGTCTGCTGGTCTAGAGTCCCACGTCTTTTCTTGATTAGTGTTTTGTCATCCTGGAGAGGGCATCCTCGAGTTCTCACGTTCCGTATAGTGCCCAATGACTTGATCTGGAACTTCTGCTCAAGATACTTTATCAGCTCAACACTGCAAAAGTAGTTGTCGAAAAACACCACCGTGTTTTGCGGTTGATGAAAAGTCTTGCATAGGTCTACGACGACTTTTCCGCCAACGCCCAAAGTCTCTTCTTCGCTTGTGAAGTTCGACTTGCAGAAAGTGTCCTTCCGAGCATAGGGCAATATGTCATAAACCATGCCAGATACCCCAGCCCGCACAAAAAGTTTGAAGCCCCACTTATGGGGTTTTGGATGAACATACTGGCGCAAGTTACAAGCACGGCTACCTTTGTACAGTACCATCATCTCGTCAATGGATTGTTTCGTCTCATCCTCGACTTTGAGCAGCAGACTCATCGAAAAGCTGCCCCCTTTCGAAACTTTGTCGTCTGGGTCTTCCTCTGACACGAAGTGGATCATCCTGCGGAGCTTTTTGAAGCAGTTGAGGGGCATGACATCTGCAACAAAAGGGTGCCGCAGCTTCTCTGACCAATAGTCCCTGTAGGCTGGCATCGTCACTACTCCCATGGTGAATAAAATGCCATAGGACTGCGGTATCTCATCTCACTGTTGTGTTCACAGACGCTCCAGCCTGACGCACAGAATAGATGTTTGTCTCGTCAACAATCATCGTCAGCAGCTTGTCATCAATGAAAACTCGAAAATATTTCAGTGCGCTTTTGACATCATCAGAGGTCATAAACGCGGGTTCTGCAGGCTCCACGAAACACCGGTCCTCCTTTCGCCAGTCGAAAACTTGACGCGGTGACTTTTGTTTCTTTCTTGACGTTGACAGAACTGGACAGGCGGGCATTCTGCCTTCAGATTTCGTTATCGCTTGAAAGTTCTGTTGTTAGGCCCTTCGTTGGCAAGTACTCCTCGTCACCGTCACTCACTTCACTATCACTAGATCCCGCATCGGACACAGAAAGGATCCCGATGGCATTTCCATCGACCAGCACTAGAATACGAAACCTGAAAGAAAAGAGCACCGCGTCAAATTCTACTATTCTGGGAGTAAACAGGTCAACATAGGGATGTACTAAACTACACCGAACAGGAAGCTTTCTTCCGTCAATCAAGGCTGAACCGTGCAAGCGATGTAAGGCCGAACCGCACGTAAGCGATTTTAGCAAGCGACGAAACGAGCGACGGCGACAGCGACGAGAGTCATCGACAAGCGACAAACATTTCTCACTGTCGCCCGTCGCGTCGCTCGGTTCTTGGATTTCTACAGAAACGTCGCTCATCGCCTTGTCCGCTTGCTCCCGTCGCTTTCATTCGGTTTGCCTCGTCGCGCTGACTGACCAAGGCGACAGCAAAGCAGGTCGCCGTCGCTTGTCTTGTCGCTCGGCAAATCGCTTGCATGCGGTTTATACTTTAGCGAGCGACCAGACGAGTGACAGCGACGAGAGTCAGCGACGAGCGGCGGAGACGTCTCACTGTCGCCCGTCGCGTCGCTCAGTTTTATGGATTTCTAGAAAACGCCGCTCACTGTCTTGGTCGCTTGCTCCCGTCACTTTCATGCGGTTTGCCTCGTCGCGCGAGTCGCGACTGACCGAGCAACAGCAGAAGCGAGTCGCCGTCGCTTGTCTCGTCGCTCGCCGAATCGCTTGCATGCGATTTATACTTTACAGCTGATGCCTCGTGCATAGGTATGTAAAATTCAGAATGAACGCCCGCCCCTAAACTATCGCCCAATCTATTTACCTGGCTAAACATTTATCGGGTTAAATCCACCGAAACATTGCCAAATCTAAGCACGGAAGGGAACACCACTGAAATCACAGAGCTACTATGCGACTCCTACCACTCCTACCATCTTACACGATACGCATAACTACTATGTAGTTTTTTCCCGAATTACCCTGAAACTTTACCCTGAAATGTAGACACGTTTCAGGGCAAAATTACCTCTGCGCTATGGAATCCGAGAAGTTATAAAAATGCAAAATTAACATATTTCAGAGCAAAGTACTGCTTACCTTCGTAACAACAGGTCGAAGTGCGCAGCACGGCGTGAACAAGAGCGCGTTCTGCGCGCCGCCATGCACATCGGAGCCGACAGAGTTCTTGGAGAATCCCTGGCGGCGACAATTTGAAATCCGACGAAAACGAAACCAGAACATGTATCTCCTAAGATATGTTAAACAACTTCGCCTGAGTATTGCTCTGGGTTCCAAAAAAACTATTGTTATATTGATTGTTTCCTGGAAGATACACTATGCCTTAAGGGGTAAAAAACAAAGAAGAAAACAACGAAGGAAAAAGTTTGCGTCGTTAGAAGTGGTAGGAATCGTCGTCGGCGTCTGTGTACACTGGGCAAAGATGGCGACCGCGGGGACAGGGGAAGCAAGGAGGTTAGAAGTGACGGGTGTCGCGAACTTTTGTCGAATCAGATTTTTAGGTCGAACTTTCGCGGTTTGACTGGGTCAAACCGGTTTGACGAACCTTCGAACTTTTCACCAAATTCGACCGGTTCGACTTTGTGGACAGTGTGGCCAGACCTTGATACAAGCATGTCGAAGTTCGGAGAACTTTTTTTTTATGAAAATGGTTATTTTATTTTATAAACAGTTGCAATTAAAAGAGACCAATTCTAATCACTGAAGAAGTTAATAACTTATTTGTTTTGTACTGTATTAACTGAAATAAACAATCAACGCTGCCCTTAATTCATCCCTTAGCCATCACCATCCAATCCGAAGCCAACTGGCCAGCCTTTCGCGCATGCGCACACAAGTCGAACCTCAATACAAGGTTCGTCGAATTTTCCACTAAAAGTTCGAAAAAGTCGAACCTGGTCGAACTCGAACCTCGGCCGGTTCGCGACCCCCTTAGTTAGAAGTACTAGGAGGGGGCACGTTGCAACATGTGTGAAGCCTAGTCATAAAAAGTTTAAACGATGTTGTAGCCCAACGTGACCCCCAGATCTCTCTGGCAATTGGTGCGCGTGACATGTCATGTGCGAGGTGGATGGTTGATTGTAGTAGGATTCCTTGCAGGCTTGCGCACGCTCCGTCCGGTAGGTTTTATCAGATCGATGGCTAGACGTGAAGCTTGCAGCTCCGTCCGGTAGGTCACGTGCAGGGCCGATAAGTGAGGAGGGTAAGGAGAAAAATGAGAAAGAGGCCAGGCGTCAAGGGAGCATGGCTTGTGGAGGCTACGCGGCTAACGTCATGCCCCCTCCTACCCTTCTAATCTCCTTGGGAGGAAGCCAGGGGAAGCATACGGAGTACGGCATTCAGTGACATTATTTTGTGTTTTGCTGCTTTCGAATGCTGAATGGTGCGGTGATAATTACTTAATTTGGCCCGCCAGCTTTGTTAGAGCGCGAAGGATGGATAACAAACGTTCATGGAAGCAAGTCACGAGGAAGGTAAGAATATTTATTTGTTTTGTTTATTTTTATGTTTGCTGCGTTGCGATTCAGGGGATTTCGGAATATCAGATCTGCTGAGCCACTTGTAGCTTGATATTCAGTGAACGATACGAGCCTGAATGTATAGCTTTACAGAAGAAACATTTCCGGGCGGCTATCGCTTCGAAAGTCTTTGTTACCCAGCATAGCCAGCCGGTATAAGCATATTCTAGAGTTGTCATTTGGACGCCAGTTTTTTTTTTTTTCTTTATTTGTTTTGCGGATTTGTTTCCGCAGAGGGGAAACAAATGATTTGTCTTCACCACTTGTGGGGTCGCTCTTTGATAATCACCGCCCGATCAGTATGTGCTTCGCTCGTTTCCCAGGGAGTGAAACAACACAATGAGAAGGCAGCGAATCGGTTTACTGTACTTCCCGGTTCTCCGTCTTTGAGAGCCGGCACCCCGGACCTGCCGACCCTGGTTGTCGCCTGTCGTTACGAGCTCGCATTCGGCGTCCGTGTCCAGGCCTGCGGATCGTCCTTCTTACTCCAGCACTGCGTAGGCAAGCCGTTTCTGGCTATCAGAGCCCGAGTCTCGCTGCGGAACCACCCCGGGTTCGTCATGGCCTATAAGCCGGTATGGACAGGGCTGGCCGTTCCCGCCGGTCCTGATCCGAACCTCACTGGTGGAACGCTCCGGGGATCTCCATGGCCAAGACCAGCCAGAACGGCTCCATCGTTCCCGCCCGGCCCCAGCCTGGTGCAGCACGCTCTTCCTGTTTCTCCGCGCTTGCCCCCGGCTGGCCCCGCTCGCACCTCGCTCGGCCGGCTGACGCCCCCACACACTAGAATAAAATGTTGGTAATTAGAACCAAACTCTGCATTCTAGAGAACAGTGTGCACATCGCAATAACTGTAATATGATATGGAAGCCTGGTGTAAAAAGGTGACAGGCAACAAAGTGTACGGGAGAGAAAGATATGTACGCTTCGCACGAGGTTTTTTTAAAACAAAACACGTCTGCATCTTGTTTTTAGCATGCCGTCTCATTTGTTGCCGTACTGAGCATTACATTTGGTTGCAATAAACAACCACAACTTTTTGTGCTACGAAAATCTACTATTTGAGAACTCGCTGGTTTGGAAGGTTTTGGTTGCGACCGCGCGTGTGTCGATCGGCTATGCACGCGGACACCTACGAGTGCCGGAACGGACCAACGGGCATCTCGCTTCTTGAAGGCCTGATCGCCTGATTCTTGACGTCACAGCGAAGCAACAATCGGCCCGATTGTTCCTACCGTATTTTCCTATGTGGCTGTCAAAGTGACTTATAAAACAACTTGAATAAATATGTTACTTTTGCGGAGTAGTCTGCAAAACGAGTTCGTCAGACCACTTTCCAAGCCTACATATCTACTTTCGTTCACTTCAACAATTACTCTAAAATTCACTTACTTGATGCGTCGCACTGCAGTAATCCACTTTGATCGCCGTGTCGCTACCCAAGATCTCAAAGGGAAGCGGTAAAGTTTAACGCTTGAGTCACCTTCGTGACTGTGGCAGTTTTTCACGCAGCAGTAGCGACGTTTATTTTTGGGGGGAACTCTAGGAGTAGGCGAGATGTCACAGGAAGTCGGTGAGGTCATAGAGATGTAAGCCGGGGCTTTTAAGAAAAGCGGTTCTCAAAAAGGCTCACGCCGATCTAAAATTACGCATTCACACAGGATATGTAAATGCGCCCGCCCGCAGTTCCCGCGACTCGGGCCGTCCTGGCCCACCAAGTGTTTTATTTTGCAGCCGCTAGATGGTGCAACGTGTAGTGCCAAATTGCACTGCTGGTTAATATTTGGTAGATTTCAATGAGGGAGTGGGTGGAGTGGAGAGATTCATATTATCGAGATTCTGCTGTGTTTGCCTGCCCCCCCCCCCCTCGCGCGCACACACACACAGTGTCGTTGCCCAAGGCGCCTCTGACTGAATGTTACAACATTAATTTGTTTTAGAGCCCAGCTCTTAGGCGCCCGTTTCCGGCTTGAGCGGCGTCGCCGTCGCCGTCGCCGTCGGCGTCGGCGTAACCGCGCGGTGCATGATGGGTAAATTTTCCCGCTAAATTTAGCGGAAAATTTTCCCCGCTAAATCTAGCGGAAAATTTTCCCCGCTAAATCTAGCGGAAAATTTTCCCCGCTAAATCTAGCGGAATATTTTCCCCGCTAAATCTAGCGGGAAATTTTCCCCGCTAAATCTAGCGGAAAATTTTGCCCGCTAAATCTAGCGGGAAATTTCCCCGCTACATCTAGCGGAAAATTTTTCCCGCTAAATCTAGTGGAAAATTTTCCCCGCTAAATCTAGCGGAAAATTTTTCCCGCTAAATAGCGGAAAAGTTTTCCCGCTAAATCTAGCGGAAAATTTTTCCCGCTAAATCTAGCGGAAAATTTTCCCCGCTAAATCTAGCGGGAAATTTTCCCCGCTAAATCTAGCGGAAAATTTTCCCCGCTAAATCTAGCGGAAAATTTTCCCCGCTAAATCTAGCGGAACATTTTCCCCGCTAAATCTAGCGGGAAATTTTTCCCGCTAAATTTAGCGGAAACGTTTCCCCGCTAAATTTAGCGGGGAAAATCCCCCCTTCTCGAGGTCACGTGACCCCCAGGCCACGTAACCTCCCCTCTCCGAGGTCACGTGACCCCCCCCCCCGTGCCTTCCCCTCCTCCTCAAGAGCTGCGCTCTAATTCGGCGTTACAGGGAGTTGTAAACGGCTTTCACTTTTTTTTAGATCTGTATAAAAACAGAAACTAATTTACTGACAGAGTGACAGTGCTGGTGGACCTAAATCTAATTATGTATTTGCAATCTAAACTGCTGATAATGTAGTTGCAGGCGGCGACAATCTGAACCTAGTGAAGCAAGTCAATTCTTCAGGAGAAGCTCTGTCCAGTGCTCTTATGCACATGCTTCAGGCCCCTCCATTGCTGAGAAAATATTATTTCACACTCTATGGACACAGGACCAGAGGGATCAAAATTCGCTGTTTCGTGGGCGGGACAACACTGTCATACCACTATTGCCAGGCTTTTAACTCAACAAGTGGTTGATGACAGAACAGGGTGACTTCATTTCATGACTTCTTCATGCAGCATATCACGAGACAGTCATTGCTTACTTGACATGGGAGTAGTTGCAACGACGAGAGTTGGTAAGATTGCCAGTATCGCACGTGAATAAATATTATGTTAAAGGCGTTATTTCAAAAGATAGTCTTCATTCACTTCTTCCATAAAGCAGCCAGGCTGTGGCAACTTCACAAGCAGCATACCACTCTAATGGTAGTGACCACAGCACCCTTGTGTCACCTCGTAAAAGTACCGCAAGGAAGAAGCTGACACTACCTCCACAATTTTGCGTCGTGACAAATCATAGAACAAGTGAAAGCGATTGGCTGATGGTGTGAAAGTCCTAAAACAAGTGAAAGCGAATTGCTAGTGGGGTGTAAATGCGAAACATTTTGAGGGCATGCATTACTGAAATCTCACCCATTTAGCAACTGTAGCGTACATTTTGTTTGGGCATATGCATGGTTCCTGCAATTACTACAACAAAGAGATGGGGTTGAATGATTTCACTAACATAGCTCCTTAGCATAGGGCTAGATTGATGCTGTGAAAGAATATTGTGCTTTATTTATACTGCATTGCACGTCATTTGGGACTATCTGGTGTAGCAAACTTTTACTTTATTAAAGCTACAGTATGTCCTAAACGCATAAGAAAATCAAGATCTTGATGTTACTCGTCCCTCAACCTTCAATTTGCTCTCCTAGGTCGCATAAATCACATAGATCCCATAAATCAGCGCCCAGCCAGACGACGCACAAGGTGAAGTTGACAGCTTCTTCCGCTGTATGTTAAATCCCCCCCCGCCTAAAAAATTGGTTGTCAGATCAAAACGGATGTGCCGTGCTCCTTTCCTCACTGCGTGCATGAGCGTGTCGCGGGACGAGATGCTCACTGGATGCGCCGCAGTCTTCACAATGCCACTCAAAAGGAAGGAGCAGACTGAAGAGGAGACAGTTGAACAGAAGCGGCGAAGTGCCGAGCAGAACCGTGCTCGACGTGCCAAAGACACGCCGAATTAGATAGAGCGACGTAGGGATAGAAATAGAGAGGTAAGCCAGTCTCGCTCTGCTACGACAGATGGTCGAGTGAAGGAAATATAAAGTCGACAAGTAACCGTAGTTGTAGTTACCCAATATAGGTCAATAAGGGTGTCCCTTTTGAGCTCTAATGTTGCTGGAGCGCAATGCGCTCCTGCAGCTGTTACAAACCCCGATCACCTTTTGAAAGGGGCGTGATTATACTGTTTCTCCAGTGCTGAGCCATGCGGCAAAGATCTTTGAACTAAGTTTTGGCCGGGAGCGCCACCGCGCGGCGGCAGTTGCAACAACGTTTTTTCTCAATACTTTGATGCTGGTACTAACTAGAAGCGTCTTTAAAGCGTCATAAAGTGTTTCTATGTATATGATATTAATAAAAGAATGTGTTTCTTTAAAACAAAATAATTTAAACGCTACTCAAGTTGCTTCTCTTCTGTGTGTATTCAAACTACGAATTTGTAACTTGTACAAACTACAAACTACGAACCAAAGTTCAAACAAGTTAAAAACTACAACAAAGTAAAAGAGTGAGAAGTATTCATTTTATTACAAGTCCGAAGTATAATGTACAGTTTTCGCCACCGCAACGATGTCGTTTTAGTACCGGACGCAAATAGCGGACAGGTGAGGTCTTGCATTTTGAGTTTTGTATTTTCGTGGTCTGCTTACAGTCACAGGGGTAAAGTATGGGTATTGCGCCATCATGGGCTATTGTTTTTACGACCGCCAATGCTCGATATTGATGTCTGGTAGGCTTGAACAGTTCACCTTTGGATTTCTGGAAGAAATACGGGAAAGAGGGGATATTAGTGGCATTCCACTAATACTTATGAAACTGTAAGCACTTTATCAGCCGTAGACGAATCTAAGACTATCATGTTTTCAACACGGACTAATTCCTGCGTTTTACAGTCGAGAATTGCCCCTTAAGCTAAATTTATTGACATGTCGCTATTGTCCCGTGCACCTAATTATCAATCCGCAGCTAATGAAATTGCGACATGAGCCAATAAGAATGCCCAGCAACCAATCACGAAGCAATAGTCAATTAACATAAAAAGCCACGCCCTTCTTTTCTCGAGATGTCGGTGACCCTAATCCACTTATCCAGTGACGGGGACGATCAGCTTCACGCTCCAAGGGCCATAAAGTCTGAGGAGCATTTGAGTAACGATTCCGTTCAATCCTTTTAGTTCCTGAACGATGAAAGGGAGCCCAATGATTAGTGTACTCAGTGCAATGAGTATTCTTGCACGAGCCTTCAGTACAACCTGGCCAGTGGGGAACATGGGATGCCGCCGGAGCTCCCACAAACCCTAGTAATCACATGCTTTGTTTAGGTTTACTCACAGAGGGCCCTCCGGAATGAATGGGTTTCTCTGGATGGCGGTGATGCTCCTGCTGTTCGCGCAGATGATCTTGGCGTACGTAGTATTCCTCAGTGAGTCCAGTTGATCTGCGGGGTAATCTTGTCTAAGTTACAAGTGCAATTTCTACAGCACTTGTATGACTTTGGGTTCTTATATTCTGTAAAGCTCCTCTTTTTGTACTGTACCGTCATGAACTCGAAGCATTATTCATCGGCCCTTCTTTAATCACTTTAGCCAATGAGGAGGGCGAGAAATAGTGTATATTTATGATTTTTCAGAAAGGTCACCAAAAGGTACTCAACCCTTTGGTCATTAGACCTGCATTACAATTAAGGCCTGACACCTTTGTCCTTTTGGTTGGCAAAGTTGATTTAAGGATGAACAACACTTGAGCTTCAAGCTCATCGCTGTGCATAAACTCACGTTCTTTGATAGTGCTCCTTAGAAATATTAAGCCTTCGCAGCTTGCGGATGTGACTCCAATAAGTATATACCACATTGAAGAAACCATCTGTAGAAGCCCACTGGAATTTCCTGAAAGGTCGCCATCTCCTCATCAACATGTTCTAAGAGTTCTGAGAGGTCCTTCATAAATTTATGAATTGTCTGTAGGATTTTCAGAGCATTTTCTGAAAGAACGTTTGACTGTTCAAGGTTCCTTTCTTCAAGGGTTTGTGGAGGAGAGAGCAAGTTACGCTTCAATTCAAAGGGTCTGTGAATAAAAAATAAAATAAACGATAAGGCTACACCTTCGAGCAAATACCTTTGGTGTTCCAGCTGCACGAGCATTTCTGTAACTGAGTTGCGATCAAGAGCAAGGAACTCGCGCGTGTAGCCTTTGTCATTAGTCAAGTTTAGACAAATTAAATGAGGCCCAAGCCCGGATCAGCGGCCCTCGAGGTTGCTGGGTTCGAATCTGGCCAAAATGCCGGCGGAGAAAGGACTGCGTAACCGAGATTTTCGCTACACGTCCAACATCCCCAGGTGTCAAAATTAATCCTCAGTTCTACGCAGAGGCGTGCCAGATGTCCAGATGAACTCTTCCTAAATAACGAGGTCGTAGTGCTGCATTTTCAGCGCCGCCTTCCAGAGGCCAGTGGGGGATACAGATTGGTCACGAGTGCTGCGTGAGAATTCGGCTAGAACTCGTGTCCACAGGTGTTCCAGCCGAGTCCCAGGCACAGGTTGGACCTGATTGCTGCTTCATCGTCGTCTGGGACTCGTGCGCATCACACGAGTCCTCCCAGACACAAGATGACGCAGCAATCGGGTCCAACCTCTACCCCATACCGGCCGCTGGTAGGTGACGTAAAAGATTCCGAACTATAACCTTGTTTGGTTGTAGTTCTGTTAGGCTGTCTGTTGTCTGCGCTGTGGCACTGCGCACGTGGAAACGTGATGCTCAGTACCCCAGCGCAGTTTTTGTTTTATAATTACATTATATATTTTGTCATTGACCTAGCTCCTTTCGTAGATTGCTGCGAGTGGGTCTCTCAAGTGCTTCTCGGGAAAAGCAGACGCTCCAGATTTCTAGGAGTGTTGACTTGGAGCGCAAACCCCACTTCGCCTTTACAGGTCCATCAATAAACAATAGCAATCTTGCCTGGCATGAGCCCGGTACCCTCGTGCACATTAGCGGGCGCGGCAAGGTGACGAGGAAGAAGCTAGGAACGCACCGCAAGAGCGGCAACGGCGGTCGCAGCATGAAGTAGGGATGCGAGGGACGTGGCTGGACAACGAAAGCGCCGGTCCAGCAGCGACAGGAAGCCAGTAGACAGAGGCAGGCCGGCAGTCCAAGCGCCAGTTAACGAACATTCCCTTCAGTTTGGATTTTGTAACGTGCTCGACAGACTGATTTTGAACAAACGTAAACAAAGGCATTCTGAACGCAATGCATTTAGAACGCGTTTTATAAATTTAGAATTGTCGGCAAAATATGTTTCTACGGTTTAAAATCGGCAATTTCTGTATAGAGGTTTAATGACCCGCGGCGATAAGATTAGTATACCTGACGTGAACGATCCTGCCTGGCCCGCATGTTCGAAGTAGAAGCGATCACCCCACTTCAGCCTCTGGAACACTTTACGAGTGATGCAGTGCACCGTGGCGCTAGCGATGGTTCCTTCGACGACGTACTCCGATATGGCTCCGGAAAACAAATCAATGTCACTGACGTTTCTGCGAGAAGAAAACAAGCAGATTGTGTTTGTCTGAGTTAGAAAAACAAAACAACCTTTGCAGTCACTCAAATACATCTCGCCAAAAGTGGTGCAGTTTATTGTTAGACGTGTATTACTATACCATTGAGTCGTTTACAAACGTTTGAACGCAACATTTGGTGGTAGGACATTTTTTAATGGCATATGTAGAAATGACATGGGTTCCGTAACAAAATGTGTGCGAGTAAAAGGAACAGATAGGAAGTATAAAGTTAAAGTAGAGAGATGCAACGGACCGCATTGCTTCTGCCGCGCTTGTTATGCCTGCGTACAGACACAGGCGGACAATGTTGCATATAATGTAAATATTTAAATGTCACTAGATATCACCTTCGCTCGCGTGCACTGATGTTGACACACAAACCGAAATGGTGGTCGTTAGTCTTCGCAGTAATTAGTTCAAATAGTAACGTACAATAGCATGCACTCGCGAGCATACTCACGTTTCTAATGGCGTAGGTATGCTCCATGATATAACCTAATTCAGCGATACAAACCTAACCTAAACTCTTAAAGCCCGCTCACTGAAAACGTTCTAGTAGAGAATACATCTTAAAACATTACTTGTAAAGGCTCGTGAAATATTTCCGCCGTCTCTGCGGACATCAGATTCTTCAGGTAGAGGTCTTCAAACGTGTTTATCTTGACCCCACTGCAGAACTCAACGTAGTCCGTGTCAGCCTCTGACGCCATGGTCCCGTCCCCGCTGAATGTCGATGGAGAATATGTCAAAGCCGAAGTTGTTATCTTGTTCCTTGAAGAAGTACTCGTTCATGTCGGCGCTTCCAAACCTGTGGTGAGAGACAGTGTCAACAAGGAAGTCAAATTAATAATCTCAAAGCTGGGAAAAACCTCCCTTTTTTAGTCAAACATAATTACCAAGTGCCATAACAACAAAACAAAAAAGAAGGTAATCGGAGTTTATGGGATGCCTTGACTAGTTAACTTGAAAAATTACATTTTACAAAGTTCTGATCATCTGCTGGCGTTTCACTAAGGAATGTACTTGTTGTAATTTTGTTTGTTTTTTAGCAATTAATACTTACATTTTACCATTCCGGTATTTACGATTAAACCTGGTAGAAACTGTTAATATCCTTTAATTATATTGACGGCAATAGCTTTTGGTTATCTCAGTTGGTAAAGTGGGTAAGTTCCGGAATTGATACTCGGATCAGGCAGATTGTTTCAGCGACAGCCAGTCGCTTAGAGGACGCGAATGGCGGAAACTCACGAGAAAGTTAGTTTATTGTTGCGTTTGTATGTCTTATCGCATTTTTAACTGCGTGCTTTGTTTGAACTCTTCCCGATATTTATAGCGCATGCGAGCTTCGTGTTATGCAGAAAAGTGAACGAACAGACTTGCTATGTAGATAGAAGCTAATGTGTCGGTTTCTGCCATGTTCTCGAAGCGACTCACACTCACAAAATTCTGCACGACCTAGTTGGGGAACGCCCGCATGTTCGAAGTAGAACTCGATCACCCCACTTCAGCCTCTGGAACACTTTACGAGTGATGCAGTGCACCGTGGCGATGGTGCACTACGAGCAAGTTGCCGTGGAGGCATGCGCTGCGTTTTTTGTGAGGGCGTTTTTTGTGCATCTAAATTCAGAATTGAAAAAAGTATTTATCAAATGCTGAAAACGCTAGGCGAACTGAAGATGAAGATTTTCAGCCCTGATCCTTGATATGAAAAGACTTAGTCAATGCGTCAACATATATTCGCGGTAAAAGCGAATTGTAGGTGTGGTTTACTCGCCTATCGAAGGAAGCCATGGGGGTCAGTAGCATGCCACGCATTACGTCGTCCAACCCATTCTGGTTCAGGTCAAACGGTCGTAAGTACCAGTCTCTTAGTTGACCGACTTGCTGTTGGTTGTGGGCGCTAACTCTGAAATATTACGTTAAAGTTCCACGCGTATGAAATACACCATTGGGTGCATTGTAGCGCTTGCTAGAAATAGAAACGAGGACAAAAATATACTAGGCATGTCGCACAAAACTTGGATAGGGAAGAAAAACAATTTAAAATATTTTGTATCTAGTGACTAACCAAGGGCTAAATAAAAAAATATCGGTTTGAGTTATCTCCACAAAAAATGCAATTCATAGCCTGTCTTTAATAGCGCTTAAATAACGAGAAATGCTTTAGTCGCCGTTAAGTGATATTGCCAGATGAGGTGAGCCTCTTCTTGACACTGAGACTTAATTAACTTATGTAAAAAAGCGATTCTCGTAGAAACAAAAGAGCCTTAGATGACCGCAGAGGTTTAAGACTGTATATATTTTAAACCGGCTCGATCGTTTTAGAAAACGTTCTAGAAGCATTGCACGCAGAGTGCTTCACACTTTTCACGCGATTTTTAACGAAACCGGAGCAAGCATCAATCTCATTAAGTTTCCGAGTATATCGCAGTCGAAAGGTTCTGGAATTTCGCCTGGGACGAACCGGAGAAGGCTGCCGCTGACGAGGGAGTGTCCCATCCTGAAGGCGGACGAAGAGAACTCGTCAATCATGGTGGCGTCCACGGCGTCGTCGTACATCGTGAATCCAGACTGCAGCGGCACCAAGTCGTGCTTTTCGACAGCGTCGCGGCCTGCGAACGTTGGCAGCCATTCTCCGTAGACCACTTGTTGGATCTGGGACTCCACGATGCGTCTGTGGCGGAATAAGGTCCGTTGAATGCGTGCCAGCAGCGAGATCTGAGTTAACTGTCTGCACTAGAAAATAGTGAGGTACAGGTAGGCCCGCCATATTTCATTTTGAAAACCACGAGCGATTGGTGACACGGCGCGTACCATTGTCACTGAGAGTTTCAGCAAACGCAGAACAGACAATTTCTGAAACTCTCAGTTTCATACAAGCCTGCCGTGGCATGAGGCTCATCTGACAACAACGCAACAGGCGCCGCTGTCAATCACAACCCCCTTTGTGCGGTCGTTTGAGGTTTTGTTTTCGAATGTCAAAAGGAATTTAAGGTGCCATCTGCGTAAGACACCGCCTTTGAGATAAGGATCAAATGTGCCACGGCCTGCGTGTAGCTGTGAAATAAATGTATTCATTGGAAATGAAGTTTTCTATCTTACTTTGCAACTTGAAACAACATTTCGTCGTCCCATTCACTGTTTTTAGACCGCAGCATTTTTGCAATTCGGTTGTGCTGCCGCAGGAAATAGGGTGTGTATCACACTGAGTCCTGGAGTAAAGTTAACTCGGCCATCACCTGAAAAGAAATGTTAAATACTGGTAAATTACAATAAGAGCGAGTGT
>JAZHYW010041097.1:0-14018 GCA_037355805.1 Ixodes ricinus | reverse complement strand
TAACTTTGATGTCATATCATAGCGAGGGAGCTGTTTTCACTTTTCACGCGCGAATTGTGGGCAGTTAAAAAATGACTATAGATCAGCAGTAATTAAAGGCAGTATGCTTTGGTAAGGACACACAACATTGTTATTTCTACGCATTATAGTTCATTGGCCCATGGGCCTTCAAACACGTTGCAGCTCAAAGCTGGGCAGTACCGCGATACAAATATAGTGCGATAGTATTTCAAAAATACTTTTAGTATATATGTTTTTTGTATCGCTACCAAATCTTTCAATCAATATCTGCATTTCAGTATCGAGACACAATTTCGACGTATTCCTTGAATCGCGATACAATACCGGGCCTACGTATTTCGTTACAATGTTCATGAAACCAGTAACCTCATGCAAAAGCTCAAGAGACTGCTTCTTGTCTTTATTCGTGTGTCAGGGGAGTAGAAGGTACAGTACATGGGACCTTGAGGCTTTGTTATTAATCAAACCGATGTTTGTTTCAAAGATTATGCCCCCGAGATTGGTGACCCCTTTCCTTTCTTCCAGAGATAACATATGTCTTCGAAGTGCTTCAGTTGAGCAACTATATTTGTCGAATCAAGGCGTTGAAAGCACTGTGTGTACGAGCTTTACAATAGTGTATTGCACTGCCAGTCCTCTTTTCGAGAGCGACCGTAAGGTTTCTTTTATCATATAAAATAAAAGAATGCCATTTCGTTCCAAGCGGCTTCTTGAAATGACAGAAAAAGGCAGCGACATGGGACTAGATGATGCTTCACTTTTGGGTATATCTGGATAGATATAAAATAAACTTTGAGGTTCGTGTGATATTGCTTCAAATGCATTCAATATATAAAAGAGAGAACTGCATTGCATTCTAAGTGGAACGTTCTTTTCAGCCTTTTAAAGGCACGCTTAGTTTCCACAGCTTTATGTTAAAAGAAAAATTGAAATTTTATGCCAAAAACATTTGGGCTCAAGAGCGCAAGTGTTTAACATCAATTTTCACCTCACGGTTAGTACGAGTCTGTTTTCACTGGGGGACTAAATTTTTCGCCTTAGAAGTACAAACCTTGTCAACGAAGCCTATATACTACTAAATCCAAGCGAGGTCTTCATATATTTACTGATGGAAAAGAGCTCGACAAATGTAAACCTGTATTTCAGACAATTGTTACACTTTAATTTTTATGTACATAAAACAAGAATATTCGCATGGTTTAAAACTCTCCAACTGTGAAGTGGTCTTCGTTTGTTTTAATATGAATCCCTGTTTGTTAACACTTGTGAAATATTAAATCTTTTTCGGTAATATGACTCTTTGCCCAAATCAGTAGCAGCCAACCGACAATCTCAATACCATGCTACTTTTCATCAAATGTAGTCGAGGATATCAGCAGTGTTCTAGATTCACTTTTGTTTGGTATTGCTTCTATTTAAAACAAAAGAATATTTAGCAAGAGGTCCTCTCCTTTTTGTTTTACAAAAAAAATATTTTTGCCAGTAATATGAAAGTCTACATTGCAAAATGCTTTTCTTTTTTAAAAAAAATGTGTGTTACTGCCCTTGCAAAAGTAGAATTTTTGTTTTTGTATTTCCAAATACGTTTTTTCTTTTTCAAATATCTTTCTGAAATGTATCGCACTGTTTTAGTTCAGTGGTTTTTCAGTATCAGTATTTTAGAAGTATTTTTCATGTATCTCAGTATTAATATTTCCAAATACATTTTAGAGAATCTCTGCACCGCCCTGTTGCAGCTATACACGAACTCACATCTTTGACGTCACTTACTAATAGCTGTTGAGTTTATTTGACATTTCATGCAGAAATTGCGGGCATTCGGCACACAAAGATAACTTTCTGCTGATGTGCAGTGTTCACAGTTTACACGTTATCAAGATGATTGCATATAAATAATGGGTTGGTGTATAAACCGCCTGAGGAGTTTCTCAGAAAGCTCAGGAAGGCACGGTTGCGAGCTGGTTGCTTCAGAAAGTGATTCCCTTCTTAGAAACTCTTTGTAAACTAGGCGTTGTACAAAGAAAACGATCTTGCTCTTATGCTTTTGATGACCCTGTACAAAGATCGAGAGAAGAGGAATAGAAAACGGGATTTAGATAACAGATGCTTGGAATGAACAAAGCAGCAGATAAGAATAGGCCTCAATATTGCAATTTTCATTTGCCCCAACATAAGAAGACAAGCTGGGCCTTTCTTAAGATATCAGTTAGAATAGAAAGTCACAGATTCCACTGTAATGTTGATAAACAAGATAGACGGCGGAGACGAAATCCGAAGAAAAGCTCTTATAGGTTTATATTTATTATGGTTAATCTTCGTTTGCGATAAATATTCCAGATAACTCACTTTGAAGAAGTATGGCGGCGGTTACACATAATTTAGTCCACAGATGAACGGACAACAAGAAAGGGACAAACACACACGTTGGTCGCTTTCATGTAGTCCGTTTGTCTCCAGTTCACATTATGCTTAACCTTCACAAGCTCGCTTGTTTATTAACTTTGTCTTGAACGGCAATATTTAAATTAGAAAACTATCGTGATGATTTGCACGATCATGTGCAGATAAAATCTTTCGTAACAATATACCTCCTGTTTCTTAAGACATAATAATGCATTAGAAATATGCGTACTAATCTAATGTCTTGTTTATTTTAATTTGCTTCTATTCAAACCCCATGGCCACTAATTTCACAAGGACCGGGTTACAAAAACCATAGGAGCAAGAGTGTTGTTCTGTGCAACGCTTTGCTTACATGGGTTTCCTTAGAAGGAGACTGCTTTATAAAGCAATTGTAGCCAGCAACGGGACCTTCCCGAGCTTATTACGGAACTTATGTGGTGGTTTAAACACCAACTCATTGCTCTTATACAATCGTCTGTTCACAGAAATAATATTGGCACCGCATATGCGCAGAAAGCTTCCTGCTTGATGGCAATCACGAAACTTCGTGATTGCCCACACGACCGCACCGTTCCAGCAGATTGGAATGGATCTACTTGGCCCTTTCCCACCATCGACGCAAGGAAACAGATGGATCATTGTCGCCACAGATTATCTCACACGGTACGCCAAAACGAAAGCCCTACCTTCAGGGACTGCTGTGGAAGTCGCCAAGTTTTGTATCAAGTCCATCGTCCTTTGGCACGGCGTTCCCGAATTTCTGATCTCAGAACGTTGATCGTCATTCATGGCCCAGCTGACGCAAGAAATCCTTCGTCTCAGCTACACCAGCTATCGTCGTACCACGGCGTACCCCCGCAGACCAACGGGCTGACGGAGAGACTCAACAAGACCATCGCCGACGTGATCGCCATGTATGTCGACGTGGAGCACAAGACATGGGACGAGGTGTTGCCGTATGTCGCATTTGCTTACAACACGGCCGTGCAAGAGAACACCGTGTGACACCCTTCCAACAGGTTCATGGTCGCAAAGTAACGACAATGCTGGACGCGATATTACCCCACGAACCGGCTGTCGACGGAAGCGACGACGCCCAGGTGGTTGTCCAATGGGCAGAAGTCCGCCGGCTCGCCCGACACCGTCTTCAAGCCCAACAACGTGTCGACACTCACCGCTACAACCTTCGCCGTCGGGACGTCCACTTCCAGCCCGGAGACAGGATGTAGGTATGGACACCAATCTGCCGCCGTTGTCTCAGCGAGAAACTCCCGAAGCGCTACTTCGGACCCTACAAAGTGCTACGTGGATTCGGGGATCTGAACTACGAGGTGATGCCCGACGGAACCAGAACATCATAACGCCGCCCACCCAGACCTGAAGTTGTCCACGTCGTGCGCCTGAAGCCGTTCTATGCGCAAAGTGACTGTGGACCTTATGTGTTCTAAATGACTCTTTTGGTTTGCCATTCTTTTTATTTGCTTGGTATCGGGTTGCATCGGTGCGATGCATTTTTTTGAAGGGGAAGTAATCCCGCCTACGTAGCTGGCCAAGTGGGCCACGCGGCTGTGGCCTAACGGTTACTTTGCTTGCCTCGCACGCGAAGAGCCAGGGTTTGATTCCTGGGCGCGACGCGTCTTTTATTTATTCTTGCAATTTACTATTCTGGAAAATTCGAGAACTTTGTTGCATGGTTTCAGTTAGAATGCTCTATGCGCAAACCTTCTACGCCGATTTTTCGAGAATCACACGCGTGTACAAAAGGGGCTCCACGTGGCAAGCCGCAGTCTGTCTCGTCCCAGCGCTAGATCCTGCGGTTTCGCCGACATCACCTCCCGCGACGCCCTGCTGTTTTCTTCTCTTCCCTTTTAGTCCGGCACAAGTTCGCCCCATTAAACGTTTAGTTTCTTCAGGTATCATCGCCTCATCAATTGTGATTCGTGACAATATACAAGCGTCTGGTCACAAAAATACGATGGTCACTGCACATGCGCAGAAAGCTTTCTGCTTGTGCTGAATGCCCGCAACTAGCGCGTGAAATGTCAAGACAGTGCCTCCACCATGAAGTGGCGTCAAATATATCAAATCGTGTATAGCTGTAGTGTGTCGGAAGGTTCATGTGGCAATTACCTTTATTTTGTCGCTATACTCAGCTTGTGTGACCTTACCAGAACATAAAGACTTCAATTTCTCCCGCACTGTAGGCCGTTACAAATGCCCACAGTGTGCGTATGAAATGTGAAAACAGCATTACCGCGACGAATTTACGTCAATGATAGGATTTCATGCGTAGCTGCAGTATGGCTGAAGGTCCATTTAACAATGAGTTCTACCGAGCCGGTATACTCCTGTTTGTGACCTTATGAATCGCATTCGTTGTAGGGCTTGGCGGACACTTGGCCATTTACTGTAGGGTGGGTTCGGTTATCTGTTTGGGGAATCGCACCGCGAAACTTGGAGACGCATGACACTTTATACCCTAACCCGCCTGCATAAATGTTGCTGACTTTTCTTCTGTGTTTTCTGGCGGAATGGCCACGGTGTGGTAAGTTAACGGCACGGTTCGATCGCTTATTATTGGTGCAGTGCTTGTAACGCAATTGTGTTGGGAGTACGTAAAGATATCGGAAAGTGGCTAAGCCCTAATGGGCGTCTTGTGTCTGCGCTGTAGGCGATAAATTTACCCAGTGCTGTACCACTGCTAGCCTGGGATCTTCAATGTGTATTGTGCAGTAGTTTTCCACGACCACATGCCGGTGCGGTGCTCATTCATATCAAAACAAGCAGGGGTCGGGATTGAGTCCAGGGTCCCTGGGTTTGCAATTCGGACTTCAGATCTACGCGCTCTGAGTTTCGGCGAGTTAACGCACTCGGCCACCGGTAACCGGCAGAATTTGTGCTCACTTTTACTCTTCACCTTTAGTCTTCACACATTCTGTTGGCTTTTTTATACCGTCTCGAGGAACACCTCTGGGTGTATAATGTTGATTTCTTGTTCCAATTAACGACAACGCTATTTAGGCCCCCATAGTTAGGCGATGCAAAAAAACTCCTCAGAGTAGCTATAAGTCAAATTTGTTAACTAACTTTTTTAAATATTGAAAATACACATATGGTTTCAATTAGAAACGTGCTGGGAGTCATCGAAAACCAATAAATCAGTAAATTTTAGAAATAATGGGAGTGCGTGCACTACATATACCACTCCTGCAGCAGGAGCAAGGATATAGGTGCGATAACACGCCCGCGCAATATTTCCATCCCTTACCATAGCCCCATCATTGTATCTGCTTCACGAGAGGTATCTCTAGCGCTTTAGATATGCTTCATTTACCGCACAACTAAGCTTTTTAAAAATTCATTTAGCGGTTTTGACTGACGTCCAGCAAGTGTATAATTGTGACCATATATCTATTTTCACTGATTGGAAAGTTTATTAACAAATTTCACTTAATTAGCCGACTGAAAGCTACGATTAGCCTTCTATACTATGTCCCCCTGACCATATAACTCACACGCACAAACGGCATTAGTGTAGCTTCTACGGCTTGTTTTAAGCATGCATTTTGAACTTAACAAACACCTTTTATTTGTAATCATAGAATATATATATATATATATATATATATATATATATATATATATATATATATATATATATGTGTGTGTGTGTGTGTGTGTATGTATGTGTGTGTGCGTGCGTGCGTGCGTGGGCATGTGTGTGTGCGTGTGTGTTTAAAATATTGAGAATGTAAAATTCACTAGAAGGTCATGCACTCTGTGTTTAGGGATAGCAGAGTGATATTTTCTTTAGGGTCCCCGTCGCAGCAATTACGCCTACCCTCACTTTCTTTAGGTGTCAAAGTTGCCGGAATTATACCGGATGAGGCAAACGAATCGTTTTACTTTTGAATGTACCACACAAATCGTTTTTTACGTGTCGAGCTAGTATTTTGTACCCCGAGCTAGAATTTTGTACCACTTACGAATTGAAAGGTGCACTTTTTTATATTTTTTTATCGTCGATGCGTCTCCTTCTGTGGAAGCTGCTAGATTTTGTAGAACCTCAAAAAATGTCTTTCAAGCTGCGTTTTGATCAGCTATTTATCAGAAATAAATGCTACATATATTTACCTGTCGCAGACCTGAACATGACGGCGGAACTTCCAGCGTCAAATTTATCAAACTTACCTTGTCTTACCGCCACAATTTCCAGTCGAGCTTCAGGTGTATCATAACGCTCAGAGACGAGTGGCGGGTCGAATGCTGCTGCAGGCCTGGAATATATATCTGTTATTTTTACTAACATTTGAAGCGTAATGCATAAACCCTACGGTTTAGAGCCAGTTGTAGGCTCGTCTTGCGCGGATATTGTTGCTCTCACCGAGACCTGGCTGTCAAGTAAAAAACGAAATAGTGAAGTTTTCAACTTCCAAAAACGTTTTATTTATGCAGCCATGACAGGGCAGAAAGCAACGGTGCCGAAGTGTTGGTCGCCGTGGCTGAAGATTTACATTTTTTTTGTCATTTCAACATGGCTTCCGTGCATGAGATGGTGTGGTTTTGTCTCCACTTATGAAGCAAAAAAACTTTATCTTAAGGGAATGGTGTCTTCTTCCCACTGCAAGAGCCTCTTTTGTTCGAAATATTCACGATGCGATTGACACACAGTCACTGTTCGCTTCCTAAGTCCATCAATAATATTGTTACGCGATTTGAACTATCCTTCCATACCTTGCTCACATTTAGGTGCTTCGGCTACTCGTCTTTCTTCAAAGTGCTGCGAGGTTGTTAATATGTGCCTAGATTTTTTTCAATTGTTACTCAAACTACACGTACCATGGCATCAACAACTTTTGTGTTTTACCTTAAACGCTATAAATAAAAAAAATTAAAAAAGTACAACCATAGCAGATTCGACTTTGATGCAATATATAATGAAAAAAGTGTCTTAGATAAATATATTCACGGCTTCAACCACCCGAGGAGCGCTCACTTGAAAATAAATGGTGCCTATTATTAAAATAAAGGGAGCGTCATTTATAGGTTTTCATCTGCCCCTTCATACGGTACCATCCTTACCTCAGTCGCCTTGGTTTAGCGTTACTTTGAAAATCACTTAAAATAAAAAAGAAAACTAATGGTTCGTGCTGCTAAGCGGTTGGACGACGATCAACGTTGGCAGCATACCATCTTCCTGCCTTGTATCACAAAGCAGTCAAATAGGCGAAAGCTTCATTTTTAAAAGTCCATTACCATCCATGCTAATAAACAATTCCTATCAACTTTGGAAATTTATTAATCCCGTTACCAGTGCCGATGTAACGTTCAGGGATAGTGACGGAGTGGCTGCAACAGATGACGTGTGCCATTCCATATTGAACGATGTGTTTGCTAGATCTTTTTCAACGCCCGTTAGCTAAAGCTGTCTAGTTCTTCAAGTTTGTAATTTTATGCAAATGTTTCCAGTTATTGTGAATTGTGAAGCTGTTAGGATCGTTATTGAAAAACTTAGAGCTTCAACTACCGCAGGCATCGATAATATTAATTCGAAGTTATGGAAGAATACTAAAATGTATTCCAGCATCATCTTAACCAAGCCATTTACAACATTTATTACCAAGAAACTGGAAGGCAGCTTCAACAACATTCATTACCAAGAAACTGGAAAGTAGGAACGGTGATTCCTCTGCACAAAATCGGTGATAAACATAATCCTTTTAATATTTGTCTCATCCCTTTACCTTGCATTCCGCGCAATATCATTGGGCACATAATTCATTCCAATCTTATTAACTTTTTTAGATTCGAACAGTTTTTTTTTTTGCCACTGCACACCACGGCTTTCTGTAAATTTTATTAATGTGAAACTCAACTTCCGAATTTCACTCACGACCTTCATGCCACTCTGGACCGGGTTTCCGGGACCGAGCTCTTATTTCTAGATTTGTTTGAAACTTTCGACAATGTTCCTCACGTGCTAGCTTTTTCGTAAACTTCGTCATCTAAACATACATTATAATGTACTCGCTTGGATAGAATCGTTTCTAATAAACCGCTCACAATTTTTTCAGACTAACGGAAAAAGTTCATCATCCCCGCACGTCAGCTCCAGGGTCCCACATGGTTCCGTACTCGGCCCACCCTTATTTTTGTATTTATGTGAACGACCAGTGGCGTCACAAGGGGGGGGGGGGCGGGGGGAGGGGGGCGGACCGCCCCGGGTGCAGCGCCCAGGTGGGTGTCGCGGCGGGCCACGAGAGCGGGGGGGGGAAGTCGCGGCGGGCCAGGTGAGAGAGGGGGGGGGGGAGTCGCGGTGGGATACCGCCCCGGGTGCCACTGACCCTCGTGACGCCACTGTGAACAACTTTCCTACGCGTTTCTCTTCTGTCACTGTATGCTGACGATTTATTATTTATAAAGAACATTTTCAATGATTTTGACATCTCCGTCCTTCAAACTGATTTTAATAATGTCACTCATTGGTGTGCAGACTGGCTCATGGAATTGACCATTTTTAAATTCAGATCTATGAAAGTGTGCCTTCAAAATAGCACCTGTTTTTAATACTACATCAATATTTCAGTTTTGCTTTCTGTTTCAACCTATACATGTCTTGGTGTTCATCTATTCTAGACAATAACACCTCCTGCAATATCCTTGTCGAACATGTCACTAAAAGCAGTAATCAACTGTTAGGCTTTCCTCCAAGGATACTGTTCCCTAACTCCTGTGTCTTTAAAGCTGTTTTTATACAAAATACATTGTTCGCTCTAAACTGGAATGCGTAGCCCCTATCTGGGACTCCTGTATCACCCTTGCATCTGCGGTTGAGTCCATTCAGAGTCCTTCCGCTCGTTTTATTCTTTCAAACTATCACTCGCACAGCCAGCGTCACCTCTATGATGGCATGTCTATCCTTACCTAACCTCTCTTTTCCTGGAAAATTATCTTGTTTTGTCTTTTTCACAATATATATCACTATAATTGCACATATCGTAAAACATTATGTAGAAAACCATCTTGTATATCAGCAAAAAAAATTAACCAGTCAAAGATAGGCATCCTCCATTGTAACACTTCGTCCTTTAATGCCTCTTTTTTTCCTTTTCAGGCATTTTTTCAGGCGTAATACCACTTCCTGGACAAAAGCTGATGTATTTTATTATGTGTAATCCTCGGACTACATTAGCTGAACACCAACTTTTATTCTTCTTCTCTTATTCTACCAGCAGTGTGGGCAAGCGAACAAATTGTGTACCCTCAAATCTTAGAACCCAGGGGGTTCGGAATAAAGAAAAAAATCATACACTTCTCCCAGACGCATACCTTACCCTTAGAGAAAAGCACAATTTTGGGAGGCGAAATTATCGTGGATGTGATGGAACGTGCCGAAAGAGTCAGAAACGTTGCGAGTAGTCTAGGTCTTATGTATGTATATATTTTGTGTTCCATAGTATAAATGTTAGGCTAGGAAGATATATATATTTATATAGTGCTTATAAACAAACAAGAAGGCTATAGGAAAGCACACTTTTTCTTGTACAGAATACTTATGCAAAACAACAGTTTCATTGTCATATGCAAAGTCAAAGAGTAATTCTTACCACGCACCCGACTTTATAAAATAGGAAAATAAGTGAATCATCATGTGAATGTAAAACGCTTAATTATGTTTTTGTGTTTGTTTTGACAGAGGGAAATTAATTAGCCCCAGTGGGCGTTTCGTGTTTAAGCTATTGATAAGAAATGTAGCCCGAGCACTGGTATAAGTCCGTGGCAACTCAAGAAGGTAGGGCGAGGGAAAGGAAATACGGAGAGGAGGAAGCAGACGGAACGCTGGATGGGAGAGGGGAAACCTCCTCCTCTTTTTAGCGTTTCGTCTGCTTCCTCCACCCCGGCCTTCCTTTTCCTCGCCCTTCCTTCTTGTGTAGCAACGGACTATAGTGCTAACATTGTGGGAAAAGAACCGCGAGTTGAACACGAGAAAATGGGCTAGTTATTAGAGAAACATAGAAATTAAAGTATTTACTTTTTCTCAAAAATTCCGAACATTTGGAACCCAAGATCCCTTGCTCATAAAAGCATCAGATTGCGCTTTTGTTCCAAACGAGTCGTTGGACACTCGTAACGAATATCTGTGCACAAACATGGAGTGTATAAACTGAAATCCACCTTCAGGTAGACACTGGATCCATCCGTAACAGATTATACCAAAACCGTCTACGCAAGGCTTATCTTCTTGTCAATGAAACCGATCACGGAGTTGTTGTGGGAAGTGTGCCGGATATGAGAGAACAAGAAACTCTGCAACGAAATTTTTCGGCGAGGGGTGCTGAATCATATCACCTTCAAGATGACAAGGCAGTAGTACTGGGTTTCATGCGTCACCTTTTGGAGGCCATCTGCGGACGCAGATTGAACACGACTGCTGCATGCAAGCTACGCCGATGATGACTGGGAGCTGCGTCGGTCAGCAGGAATTACGGGCGAGTGATAAGACACTGTGTATTGCGCGCTGCCACTGCTGCCAAATGCCGAAACCAAGTCGCGTCGGCCGTAATGCGGCTAAGGTGGGCGCAGCCCTGATGTTTCGCTTGGCACAGAAACATGATTCGTTGACGTCTGCTGTCTGTGCTTGGTTGTTGATGTCGAAGAGCCATTTCCCTTGTTGCTGTTGGTGCTCCCCGATGATGACTGGGAGCTGCGTCGGTCAGCAGGATTCACGGGCGAGTGATAAGACACTCTGCAGTGGGCGCTGCCGCTGCTGCAAAATGTGCAATTAGCACCGTAAATGACCTAAAACGAAGATCACTTCTGTTAAGCCAGGAAACGGGAGCTTTATAATCATTTTACGAGCATTGAGAGGTGACAAAAAATGTGCGATTCGTCCACCAAAGAAACGTGCAGGAACCCGAATGGATCACAATTTTCTTTGAATAGATTTCATCAACAATAGATATTTTTTATATTGCAGTAAAAAGTTTCCGCTACACCCGAAATGCTAATCAGAATAAAAATAAGATATGCAATTGGGGTACAAAATTATATTTTCGCCGCCGTACCTTTTTTTCTTTGTGTGTTAGCCCATCAGAGGCGCTCACTGACTCGACTAATTTTAGTAATGTACGTTGTTGCTACACGTGGTGCATTTCATTTTCGATTACAAAAAAAAAAAAAATAGAACAATGATAAAACAAGCAATATAGTAGACAGGCGTATGTCGTGCCTTGCTTTCCTGTCCTTGCTTAATTGGCCTTTGTTTATTCGTATCCAACTTCCTTTTTTTCAGAAGGGCATTTTAAACGAATCTCACAGCATTCAGCGAGAGCATACGCTTGAACGGCATGAAGAAAACCGCGTTGCTTACCGCATTCGAGAGATATCAAAGCCAGTTCTTCGACACGCATCAAGTATAGTTAACGCTACGATCAAAGCTGACATACAGTTATTTAACCTAATTCCATTTCTTTACGCAGGAAAGACATCGACCCCAAAGTCAAGATATTCTGGAACAAATGAGTAAATAAAGCTGAAAAAAATGTTTAAATATGAAAAAAACTTCTGCGAACTATAGTTGCTGATATCTTAAGAAACGTGGGCGTGACTTGACTGCTTCCCGCCTCATGATTGGATCTTCAGCCTTCTTCATGGCTAATGCTGCAATTTGATTGGCTGCGATGTGATAATGAGATGCCGAGCAGGACTCCCCGCGTCCGGCGTTCCTAAAGCTCTCAGTGACCATTGGCTGTTTAATAATGAAACATTTTAAACAAAAACACGCCTGTGTATCAATTGTTCCCCAGTAAACACATTGAACCGGCCACTGCAATTTACTGAGTGTCACGTTACCGGTGAAAAAGAGAAGCGAAGAAGAAGGGGTGCCAGGTTAGGCGGAAAAAAGTGAAGAAGAAGAAAATAACAGGTTTTAGAAGATCGTACTAAAGCAGGAGACGAATTCGACGGTGCCCCGAGAAAGCTGCATTCCTCGGCCGTGAACCGCAGATGCAAGCCGACTCGGCCGTGACTGGGACCCGCAGCCCTCGGCAGGGATCCAAGGTATCAAGGCGACGAACCCTGGAACCCAGCGGATGATTTCTGGACATAACCTGGACCACCTCCAACAGAGCCCGAAGATACCTCGGCAGCGACCCCTGGTACAAAGCAACTGGCTCCGTCGAGAAAACATCATTAAGTCTCAACGGACACTTGTGACCCCAGCGTTTGATGTCATCAACCTGAAGAGGGACATCAGAATTCGAAACATTTCTAATTGTATATGTGTAAATACCTCGGCATTAGTCATCTTTTTTATTTGCGCATGTCGCTGTTTTAGATAAATAGATTTAGACTGTCGACCGTGCACTCTCCTATTTCATTCAGAGGGTTGACCTAAACCACGAAACTGAGTGAGTTTCAGCGACCGATGGAGTTACTAAAACACTGCGCGGCTTTAATACAGACTCTGCTCTTTGACACCAAGCACGATGTGGGAACTTGAGATGTACTTCCTGCTCGGTGTCATAGCGTATACTGTAACTTTAAATCAAAAAATTCTATTGTTATTTTTGTTTTTTTACTGAATTTTTTAAGCTTTTCCCGTATATTGCTGTGTTTGACACAGCAATGGTTCGGCTCTAATCAGAATTTATGAGTGACGGCCGAAACCCATACGCGCCAAATCAAGCCGAAAATCGATTGTTATTGATAAGATTGTCCGGTGATATTCGGACGTTACCTTGTTTTTTGCGCTGGTCACGTACATAGGTCCCAAATATAGTTAGGTGCAATACTTATTTCATTAAAAGACGCCCTAATATTCAGAGGCGCGGGCATTAACTTATTCTCAGTTTCGATCAACCTGGTTTATTGTGCGTACAAAGATCATCGTCGAAGAACTGAGCTTCTCTCAACAGTGTCAATCTTGTCTTTCTTAAAACAGAGTTATTTTACTGAGATAGTAGTCAAGATCTTTCGTGGCCCTTTTTGCACGATGTTACTGCGGAGCTTCCGCTGTTCTCAACGAAAACGGTGTGTGTTTTGCGGGTGCCATCTGGAAGGTTGCGTCTCTGCTTAAAATTGAATTACTTGTGCGGTTGAGGATCAAAAAGTCGAATATTGTGCGGATGATATTCCTAAAAGCGATGACAATATAATTTAATTGTTTACTGAAAGACAAAATGTAGCGGACAATCCCATTAATAAGTGGAATAAAATGTTCAGTGCTATATCCGAAAAGCGGTCGGGTGTTTGCAGCACATCGAATAATACCATTCCGATATCCCTAATATTAAATTTAATTAATACGTTTACACAACTTTAGAGAACATACAAGATCATATGATAACTTTTATATACCTTACCGTGCTTTAGATTGTTTGTATGGTTCTGATACTTTTAATAAACAAATCATACGTAACATTTGATCTTCTTGATGGGGGAAAAGTATACTTGATATCACCGCGCGCAGCTGGCCAGGTAGGCCGCGCGGCCTTGGCCTAACGGTTATCGCGCTTGCCTCCCACGTGAAGAGCCGGGGTTCGATTCCTGGGAGCGACGCGTCTTTTGTTTATTCTCACAATTTAGTGTTCTGG